>PVJC01036711.1:0-17580 GCA_004026665.1 Murina feae | reverse complement strand
TGCCGGGATCCATGGCGGAGGGAGGGAGGGAGGTGGCTCGTGCTCACCCTGGGGCGGGAGGAGGAGGAGGAGGCGGCAGTGGGGGAGGGGGAGCCCTGGGAGGTGGTGCGCGGGGCTGGCGGGAGGGGGAGAGGAGGAGGAGGGTGGGGGAGCGGAGCACACTGCGCGCGGGGAGGGCGGGCGGGGGGCGCGAGGACACACAAGAGGCTGGAGCGGGCGCGAGCTCGAGCGCGCGCGAGGCCAGCGGGAGGGGGAGGCGGGAGAGGGACTCTGGCGGGGAGGAGGGACTGGAGGAGCCGCCCAGCAGCCGGAGTCGTCCCCAGCGCGAGACCCCTGAGACGGCCGCTGATTGGCTGGTGATGGCGCAGGTGGTGGGCGCGCGGAGACGGTGGCTCCTCTCCCCCCACTTTAAAGATGTTGCCCCCCCCTCCCTCCACCGGCCGTGGCCGTTACTTCGCGCGCACGCGCACAGAACCGCTGTCGAGGAGCGGGCGGAAAGGGGAGCGCGCGCCAGGGGCACGGATAGGGCGGAGCTAAACTCAAAGCGCGCGTCCGCCTAACGGTTGTTGTCCTCGGGCTTTGGCTTCAGCTTTTTGTTTCCAATGGGCCACCGTCCTTTCCCGCTGCAATAGTTTACTCACAAACCTGTGCTGCTTCATGTTTTCCCAAAGATGGCGCCCCAGAAAGTTAGAGCGGAGCTTGTGGCCGTCCCAAGGGCAGCTATATCCCGGCCCCACCCCCATAGCCTCAAGAACCAGGCTGAAGCAACGGAGTTAAAATTGTATTTATACAAGAAGCGGTTACACAACGACTGGAAAGAAAGGGAAAAAAAAAAAGGCAAAGTGACGAGAGAAGCTCGCAGTCAGGAGGGGCTCCCGTACTGGCCGGCGGCAAGACCCAAGATGTTCGCCTGCAGGAGGGAAGGGGAGAGCGTTAGAGCCGGGCAGGGCACAGGCCTGGGAGAGCGCGGGGCCAAGCCCTAGGCTCACCTTCAGGAAAGACTCCAGCTGTTTCCCTGACATGACCTTCACACGTTCCAGGTCCTCCACCTGGCAGGACAACAGCCATGGGCAAGTGGTCTAGGGGGTACCAGGCTCTTTCCCCCTCAGTCACCCAACTCCATTCCAGTGCTGCCCTCCCTGGGCCATTACCTGGCTGAAGGGGCCATGGAGCTCCCTGCAGCCCACGATGAGCTGGGCCTTCTTTTGGCCAATGCGCTGCAAGTTGCGCAGATCCCGGGCTGAGCCCTCATTCAGCATATCTAGTATTTTTTGGCGCCCAAGGGCCAGTAGCTCTGGGCTGATCTGTAGCTCCCAGCAGTCCCCAGCCTTTTCCTTGGACTCTGTGGTATCCTGGCCCTCCAACTGTGAGGCAGGAGAGGTGAATGACAAAAAAGCAGAGTTTGCTGCTCAGCCCACTGCAGGCTTTGGACTCCTCTGCCAAGGATAGCAACCTAACAGCAACTACTTTCCCCGCCCTCGCCAGCTTCTCCCTCCTGTCAAATGTCTTTCTCTCTGGTCACTCATCTTACTCTCATTTTATCCAACTTGTGAAAGAATGGTTATTGGAATTGCTGTGAAGGTCAAATGAGTTATTGAACATAAAGCACATAGTAAGCTCTTAAATCTGGCCCCTCAATTCTAAAACAGAATCAGCTCTTTTTCACCCCTAGGAAAGCACATAGGAAAAGGTCCTCAATAAGTGGCACCTCCCCCAACCATCCTAGTTTTTAGGTAGTTCTTTCACTGTTGTTTCATTTCTCCAGTGTTGAGGTCAGTTTCCCAACATGGGCTCCTAAGTTTGTAGAGGGCAGGACCAAGGCTGCATACATACCATACTAGTTAAGTAATTTCTGAGTGTGAGAGCTTCCAGGAAGAAAGTAACAAATCACAGAAACTACTCTGCTAAGTACCTGTATAACACTACACTTCATCCTAAATGCCCTGTGAGTTACTTCTGTATTTAGACCACAAGCAACTTGGAAGAGTGGTAAATAGCTGATAAATGTTCTGACAGGTCATGTGATTCCATGGTCACTGCTCTCCCACTACAGGTTACTAACCCTGACTTGTAGGCTCTAAGTATAGCCTAAGCCTCCAGCTACTCTGACCTTTCTCTTGCGGCTTTTCTTCTTCAGGATATGGATGTTAGCATTTGGAGATGCTTCCTGCTCCTGAACTGAAAGAAAGAACTGGAGTCATTACAGAAGCTACTTTTCACCCTCCCTTATAGCCACTTGGTTCTCCCATTTCTGATTCCCCAGTTCCTCTCCACCCCAAGTTAACCTCTTCTTTTGTTGTTTCCACATGACCTTTCTTATACCAATATTTGAAAGTAATCTCAGTTGGTCTTATATGATAAACCACCATGCATTTGTCAGTCTACCCCACTGTATTACTGTAAATGCCTGAGAGCAGAGAATCAGATCTATTTCAGATCCTCCTCACCCATCCCAGGGGCTGGCATATGGTAGGAAGACATGAGTGACATAGGGACTACTGCTCCTCACCCTCCTCCCTCCTGAGATCTGTTATCTGTGCTCCTCTGGCTAGCCCCCAGGGCCAAACTTACTCAATTGTAGAGGAATCACCACAGCCTTCTTGAGGGGCTTAGCCACTGTGACTGTGCGGCGGGCAAGAGGTCGGAGCATCGTGGGAGAGCAATTCTCTTTCTCTTTTGGGTCCACCGTTTCCTGGGCCTGCACCTTGGCTTCCAGTTCTTTTTGCTTCAACTTAAGCCTCTAATGGGAAAGGATAAGGGAGAGATGTGACCCAGAACCAACTTTAGGGCAACTTGAAGGAGAGTGGATGAGGAAAGTGAGTATGCAGGGCTCCAAGGCCCTAGAGCAGCGGTCACCAACTGGTGGTCCGTGGACCACTGGTGGTCTGTCAGGTCTGAAAGGTTGGTGACCGCTGCCGTAGAGGGCAGGGTGAGGGCCAATGGAAACTACCAGGAGACAATTGGGGCCCACTATAATTAAGGGCTTTCTAATGACTAGGGCTGCCCAGAGATGGAACAAGCCTCTTTTTTAAATACTAAATACTCAAGCAGAGTTCTAACTTAATTTGATAATTAGGTTTTCCAAAATGGCAACATCTTACATTTGTTCCTTTTATTTTTTTAAAAAACATATCTGGATTGATTTGAGAGAGGAAGGGAAAGGGAGAAAAACATTAATGATGAGAGAAAATCAGAGTGGATGCCTCCTGCATGCTCCCTGCTGGGGATCGAACCTGCAACCCCAGCATGTATCCTTGACCAAACTTGAACTTGGGACCCTTCAGTCCACAGGCCAGAGCTCTATTCACTGAGCCAAACCAGCTAGGGCCATTTGTTCCTTTTACTTGTAATTCCCCCACCGCCCCCCCCACATAAACACATCTGATCTCAATTATTTTTCAAAGTTAAGCCATGTTAAGGACATTCAAACAGAAGGACTCCAGTAGTGGGTGAAAACTGGATGCTGGTCTAGCCTTTCAGTGTCCTTCCTTATCTGAAGACCTCAGATTGCTTCTTAAGGGAAACAGGAAGCCCAGCCCACACCTTTCTAACACTTACTTCAATCTCCAAATTCTTCTCCTCCACTGTCTTCATGAGCACCATTCGCTCTCGCTTTGGGGTGCTCAGCAGGGGGGCCCCTTGGGTCCCCTGGGAGCCCAGCAGACGGTCCAAGCTCAGGAGGCGCTCTAGCATGGCTGGGTCCATGCTACTTAGCTTCTGTAGGGAGCTGAGCAGACAAAGAGGTTACTCCCCACCTACTTCTCTCATCACCCTCTCCAGCAGCAGGATTCTCCTCATTGTGCCTTAACTTGCTTGGTGTTCTATGTGGTTCCAGAACTCTGGTGTTAACTTGTTGGCTAACTGAGCAAATCATCCAAACTCTCTGGGTGAAGTATGGAGATTGATCACTATCTCTCAGGGATACCAGATCAGATGAGAACAAGATTTTTTTTAAAAATATTTTTATTTCAGAGAGAGGAAGGGAGAGGGAGAGCTAGGAACATCAATGATGAAAAAAGAAGAAGAAATATCAATGATGAGAAAGAATCATTGATTGCCTGCCTCCTGCACGCCCCATCCTGGGGAACCAAGTCCACAACTTGGGTATGTGCCCTGACCAGGAATTGAACTATGACCTCCTGACTCACGGGTCAGTGATCAACCACTGAGCCACACCAACTGAGCGAGAATAAGCTTCTAATGAACACAGGAATTTGGAGCCCATGTGCCTATTCATTTGGAAGAGCAGTCAGGAAGTTTCAAAGGAAGTCATCTCCAGCAGGGCTTTGAAAGCCACCAAAGACCTCAAATGTCAAGGCTTTTTCCTGAGGGCAGTCGGAAAGGCCTATTCGAGTACAGTCCTGAGCATAATAATGCCTAACATCTGTCCCTCTGTCTGAATTTTCCCCTCACATCTGACCTCAATTATCATTCAAAGTGAATTTGATGCCACCTCTCTCATGATGCCCAACTTGATTGTGCATCTTCTTTCCTACACTGAGCTAGCTCCTCAAAGACAGGGATTGCCCTGTTCTGTGCGTCCAAATCCCTGGGAAGAACAGGCTAAGAAGATGTGGAGGAATGTTAGAAGTCATTCTTCCTTCCTAGCTCTTACAGAACAAGCAACCTCTCCATCCTTACTATACCCTGTACTACTGGACCCACCTTGCATCACATACTGATCCTCCCCTCTTACTTCCCCTACTAAAACGTGAGCCCTCTGAGGTCAGGGTATGACTAGGTCTGATGTGTCCCGTCTCTGAGCTCACCCTCAGAATGCCTACTTGGCAGAGACCTTGTCTGGTCGCATGTGATACAGATGCGCAAGTATGTCTGTTTCTGAGTTTGTGCACGTAGAAGAGGGGACTGCTGACAAATGGCTCGAGAAGACAAGACTGAGAGATGTGTTTCTGAGTGAACAAGCACATTTTTTCCTTTTTAAAAGAGAGAGTGCAAGGGAGGGGGAGAGAGAGAAATATCAAGTGAGAGAGACACATCAACTGGTTGCCTCCCGCACAGGCCCCGACCGGCACCAGGGGATTGAGCCTGCAACCGAGGTACATGCCTTTGACCAGAATCAAGCCCAGGACCGTTCTGTCCATGGGTCAACGCTCTATCCACTGAGCAAAACTGGCTAGGGCAAGTACATTTTTATGTATGTCATCCTTCCTCAGCTACAATAGCCCCCTGGGGCACTAATCCTTGGCCTCCTTACTTCACCTCTGTTCAGTACACCGTTTAGAGGGGGCTCGGTAGAAACAGCAATATTAAAACTGCAACTGGCTCCTTGGAGTTAGGAGGGCAGATGGCGAGACATAGAAAGCAAGTCCCACTAAACAGAAGTGACCTGAGGGCTAGTGCATACTGGCCCACAAGGGTATCAGAACTGGGGGCTGAGTGTAGGGGAGAGCACACCCACAGAAGAGACTCAGTTTAGAGAGGCTTTGTTTGGATTGAGGGTAGAAGCCGGGGAATGCTATGACAACAACCGACTCCTTGGAGAGTCATGCAGAGACAGGACTCTAACACATAGACTGAGAGGTCTCAGTGAGACAGCTCTTCATCACTGTCTCCTTTGCTTTGCTCTAATCCTCTGGACCTGAAAGACCTGATCCAGATTACTCCTTGAGCCAGAAGCAGAAGTACTTGTCCTTGAGACAGCCCCAAAATATGTTTTTTTGGAAAGGGAGGGGGCTAGGTGCTCAAGTAGGAAGCCTCCGGAGGACCCCAGGAAGCAACACCAAGGAACAGGTTCACAGATCAAGGATCTGATGGGCTCAACTCACTGCTGCTCTGCACCCAACCCAGACCCCACAGGAAAGGGAATATGCCCAATGTCTCTCCCCATCTGCTCACCTGAATGTCTGAGAAGCAGAGGCTGGAGGCGCCAGGGGCTCAGGATTCCCAACCTCCTCTTCCTCAGGGCCTCGGGCTCTCTTTGCCTCTGAAGGGCCTACCAGTTCTTTTTGAGACAGTTTAACAGGTGCCAAGACTAGGAAAAATGGGGTGGTGGGTATGTCAGCCTCTGTGCTAACACTGGGTGGATTTAGCAAACCCCCAATTGTCTGGACCAGCCTTTCCACTCCTGCCAATCCCTGTCCTCACCATGAAGCTGTAGGCTCTCATTGGTAAAAGGTCGGTTGATCACCTCCTTGGACCTGGCAGCAAAATTGAGTGCAGAGACTGTGTCTAGGTAGAAGCATCTCTCAGGGGCAATGTTGGCAATGAGGATGCTGTGGGCTGAGCCACCCAGAGAGTCCTGAGGGATGGGGATTGGGCAGGAATGACTGGTCAGAAGGCCCCATGTTTCATTCCTTGACTGCTGTTTCCCAAAACCCCCAGGAGGCCCAAGATCCCCCCTTCTCCAGCCCCTTTACCCTGATATGGGTGGCCTGACCTGCAACAAGCGGGTGAGCTTGCTGTCCCGGTAAGGCACACGTGGGAGGCCCTGGTTCAGGGCATCTACCACCTTGCCCAATACAAACAGCGAGGAGTTGATGGCTCCACTCTCCTTCAGCCTCAGGCCTTTGTTGCCTGTGCGCCGGTTGTCCTCTGAGCCAGCCAAATCAATCAGATAGAGTTTCCCCTCCCGCTGACGAAATGGGGCCAAGCGTTCCCGCTGATCCACCTGGGGGAACGAACAAGGGCCCCAGGCTTAGCTCAGGCCGAAAGGGCTTCCCATCAGTGGCCTTACCCATCAGTGGGCCTTACCTTAACCAGAAGCACAGCATGACTGCGGGAGGAGCGCTGGTTGAGCCGAGTGGGTCCTACAGTCCGATTTCGATTGGCTGGCAGGAAGTGCTGCTCAAAGTCAGCAAAGCTCGTGATGGGCCTCTGCGTGAGGCCCGGGATCAGTATGTTTCCTCGACAGTCTTCTCGGATCACCAGGTCTCCGGATGCGGGGTTCAGGAGGTCTAACACCTATTGGAGCAGTGAAAGGGCCAATGCTCTAGACACACACTGCTTACTTTCTGGGGATCAGTCTCCTCTTCTGGCAGGATTCTCAAAGTTGTACCATCTGCTACCCCAACCTCTCTCTCTCCAGGTGTTAAGTCCTTGATATAGCAGAACTTACGTTCTAGAACTAAGTCTTACTTTGACCCTTTGTCTCTCTTCCCCCAACCAGAGCAAGGCCTCACCTATGGGGCGCGGCTACGTGTTTTGCACAGGTTCAAGCCTTGGACTGAGGGGAGGGCACAGTCCTCTCAATGCCATGTGCAAGTCCCAGCTGGAGGGCAGAGCCCTCCCAGCACAATTACAGCCAACAGTTATAGTTGTGAGCTTGAACCTATGGTCGGAACACGTGGTCCCACGTGCCTGCCTGTGGGATTAGTTCAGGTGCATGTGGTTAAGAAGGATTGAAACTCACGAGAATGCTGTAAACAACTTGATCATGCCCCTACTTTGCCTCGTGGCATCTGCTATAAAATAAAGACACAGCTTGTGGGCGCTGTCATTGTCTCTCTGCATCAGAGAGGGCAGCGTCCCACCAAGACCCAGCTCATTCTCCTCTTTGCTTAATCCTTTCATCCCCCCAACTCGGATCACCCTTGGCAGTGCCAGCACAGCACACTCACCTTTTCCTGGTAGATCTCTAAGTAGGACATAGTGACAGAGAGGGCCCATGGCCGGCCCTCAGCACCTTCCTCCCTTGTGAGCTGTAGGAGGTCCATGAGAGCCCGGGGAATCACTCCAGGTTGCTCTGGGCTGCCCAGCATTGTGTGTGTCTTCCCTGGGAAAAGAATGGAGAGAGCTGTGAGATTTTCCTCCCCACCCCAAAGCCCTTTCTAACCCACAGCTGTTCCTTATCTGTCTCCCTCACCTGCCCCTGTGGGCCCATAGGCAAGCACACTGGCATTCTGCCCTTCCAGCAAATGCCTTAGGATGGGCTGCACTGAACCTGCATAGATGTCCTGCTGAGAGCTCCTCTCTCCATAGAAGGCATCAAACCTGCAGGCAGGAAGAAAGGAGGGAATTAACGGACGGTTCCAATTTTACCCACACATAGAGAATAATTCTGGCCTCAGATTTAAAACAGTCTATCCCTTTCTTACAAAAAGACCCTTGAAAGACCCTGGAACACCTGTCCCATTCCAGTCCTATACTGATGTTAGGAATCAGAGATGAATCTGATGCCCCTGTTCTTGGGAGTCCTGCAGCCTCGTGAGATGGACACACACACAGAATAAAAGCCCAATAGTAAATATAGGCTTTGTGGGCCATATGGTTCCTTTCATAAGTACTCTATCCTATCATTGGAAAACAGCTTTAGAAAATCCTATATAATAAAAACATAATATGCAAATGCACCGAATGCCAGGCCAGTCAAGGCGGGTGCCAGTGGGCAGAGAGGCGACCAGCGGGGGTGGGGGGTGGAGCCAGCCCACCCCCCTGATGGGCCCCCAACAGGAGGAGGAGCTGAAGCGGGGAGAATGGTGGGCAGCAGCTCAGCTGGATTTGCAGTGGTGATAGTGGCAGCAGTGCATACACCGCAGCCTCTCAAGCCCTGAGTCCTGGGGGCACAGCAGCAGGGAGCCCTGGCAGGTCCAACCACTGCACCTCCATCTCCCCAACTGCCGTGGCTGCACCCGGGGACTGCCAGCCATGGCTGCACCACCTGATCCCCAAGAAGAGCTGCTGCCGCTGGCTGGTCTCAGGTCCCAGTGGTTTGGGGACCAGGAGGAAGGGGAGGATGAAGCAGCACCGCAGGTGGGCGAGTACAGCTGGGGGCTGGGCATGAGGGTCAGGGAAGTGGCGCCCCAGGAACTGGGCTTGAACCCTGCCCACTTCTGCCCATTGCCACGGAAACTGCATCTACAGGTAAGATGGGCAGACAGATGCCACAGTCCTGCAAATGGCACTGGGGACCTGGGTCCCCAGACTGCCCCCTCCCTGCAGCATGCCTCTGCAACTTCCTCACGTTCCCCACCTTGAGCACCAATCTTCCTCCGTCTTCCGCCCAAGTCCCCACACACACCCCGTACCCATGCACAAATTCTGTGAGTCAGGCTTCTAGTCTATGTATATATAATCTATCCTATATAATAAAGAGGGAATATGCAAATTGACCGTCACTTCTGCCAATTTGTACCCACAGTTGAGGCTAAGTTCCCATAACAAGCCTTAAGGAGCAATCAGCAGGGACCTGAGACTGTGTGTCCACCCACCTCCTGCATGGGGCTTGACAGGGGACCTCAGGCCTTGTCTTCCACCCACAGGGCTTGATGGGGGCCTCAGGCCATGCCCCCTACCCTGGCACCAAGCTGGGGGACCTCAGACCATGCTCTTCACCCAGCAGGGATTGATGGGAGACCTCAGGCTGCTCCCCCCGCCCTGGCACAAGGTCAGAGGAACTCAGGCTGCACCCTCTTCCCTGGTGCCAGGCTGGGGGAACCTCAGGCCATGCCCTCCGCCCTGGCTCCAGGCCAGGGGACCTGAGGCTGTGCCCCCCACACAGCGGGATTTGACGGGGGCCCTCAAGGTGTGCTCCCCTCCCTGGTGCTGGGCCGAGAGACCTCAGGCCATGTCCCCCACCCCAGCACCAGGCCAGGGGACCTCAGGCTGTGCCCCCTGCCCCAGTGCCAGGCTGGGGGATCACAGGCCACTCCCTCTACCCAGTGGGGCTTGATGGGGGACCTCAGGCTGTGCCTCCCTGCCCTGGCACCCAGGGGACCTGAGGCTGCACCCCCCCACCTGGCAGGGCTTGACAGGGTGGGACCGGCCAGGTCTGGATCTAGCCCAATGAAGGGGGGTCATCCAGGTTTGGGTCTCAAACGATTTTGAGGTGCACGTGGGTGGTTGAAGACTTGATTCTGGGTTCCATGGTGCACCCCAGACTCTGACAGGAGGAAGATTTTCATATACGTTTTACTAATTTTCTTTAATCTCTGACACTTCTATTATAGAGAAAGGGCAAATAGCAATATTAAAATATTTCCTAATTAATCCCCTTTAATGTGCACGAATTTCGTGCACTGGGCCACTAGTGTATATATAAAAGGCGAATGTGCTAAGTGTCCAACAGTTCTACCGGTAACTTTGATGAGCACTGACTACCAGGGGGCAGACACTCAACACATGGGCATGGAAACATGAAACAGACTGATGAATCTCAGAGAGAAGGGAGAAGGGGGAAGGGGGAAGGGGGGAGGGTGGGAAGAGATTATGCATACTAGATCTTACATCCATACTAGGGTCCCTCTGCCTGGGCTGTGCCCTCTCGAAATCCGGGACCCCTTGGGGAACATCAGACTGCCAGTTTCGACCCGATCCCACAGGCCTGGCTGAGGAACCCTACTGGTGCATGAATCCCTGCACCAGGCTTCTAGTATATAAATAAATGAGCATGACTATGTCCTGATTAAGTTTTATTATAAAGACTCCTGGTCAAACTCCTGCAGGATGTAGTTTGTCAGCCTCTGGCCTAGATGACAGGGCAAGGAGTCTAAACTTTTAATCTCTGATACCACCCAGATACAGCCTGGGTTGAATGGCTGGTTTATGTTCCCCCAACCATTCCCACACCTCCCCCAGATCCTAGTTGGGTGGGTCTCCTGCTTACCTTTGTTGCTCCTTCCCTATTTTGCACCTATTTCTTTTTCTTTCTTTTTTTAAATATATTTTATTGATTTTTTTACAGAGAGGAAGGGAGAGGGATAGAGAGCTAGAAACATCAATGTGAGAGAAACATCGATCAGCTGCCTCCCACACACTCTCCACTGGGGATGTGCCCGCAACCAAGGTACATGCCCTTGACTGGAATCGAACCTGGGACCCCTCAGTCCGCAGGCCGACGCTCTATCCACTGAGCCAAACAGGTTAGGGCTGGACCTATTTCCCCCACAAACAGTAAAGTATGTCTGATTCAGCCCCCAGTCTTTCCCCACAGTATAGTATCCTTCAGAGCACCCATCACAATGGGCACCTTTGAACCTTTCCTGAATGAACAAATGAAGATGTGGGGAACAAAGCAGTGCTAAGGAAGGAGCAAGAGTCCTGAGGAAGCAGCTGTGAGAAACTATGTGGGTAAGTGTGAGCAGGCCTAGGAGAGGGATGGGAAAGAATGCCTGAATCTTACTGGTATTTGAGCGTCTCCTGGTGGTTCCTCCAGTTAGCAATCTCTAGAGAATAGTTGTCCAGGCCTCGTACACAGGGGGTATCATTTGCTCCAGATGTTCCATCTACAAATGGCCTCAGTCGCACAGCCACCCTTACTCGAGCTGGAGGTGGGCGCCGGACAGCTCCCACCTTGCTTAGTCGACAACGACCAGCTCCTGGAGGAGAGAAGATAAGTTTTAGCATGAAGTGTGGTGTTGCACAGAGGAAGTAGGGACCAGCTTTGCTGAGGTAAGGGTAGGAGTGTTAGAGGAGGAGTATCTGGTATAGCTGAGCTCTGAAGGATGGATAGGAGCTTGCCAAGCATTCCAGGTAGAAGGAATGGCATGTGCAAAAAGCATAGAGGTTTGAGACCTCTTGGGGAACTGGTGAGGCAGGACTCTGTGTGTGTTCTGTTAGCGAGGGCAAGTAGCAAAGGGCAGGATGGAAGAAAAAAAGAAGAATCAAATACATGGTTTCAGGCAGAGTATGGTGGGGGGATTGGAGGTGAGAAATTATATACAGGCCAGGGACTATCGTGTACTTAGCCAGCATTACCATTTATTAAGCACTGCCTGCATGCCAGGCACATATGGTACTCCTGGAATACAGGGTCTATTAGTCCCAGTTCATCAATGAAGAAGCACATAGAGGTGTAGCAGCCCTGTGAGCACCCTATACTTTACACCGGGGCCATGTGGCCAGGCCTTTACCTTCCATCACAGCTATACTACAGTGCTGTCTGTTTTGCTCTTCAACAGAGGAAGAAGCAGAGCATAAAAGCAAGACAAGCCCCAGTATCTTAAAAGACCAGAGACCCCCAAAACCAGGGGAAAAAAGGCCTGGAGGCTCGAGCCCTGGGAATGCTACTGGGAGGGCCAGTGGCCGCAGCTCCTTTTGGAAGGAGCTCTTTCCCGCCCTGGCCATGCTGTGGGTGGCCCCAAGCGTGGCCTCAGTTCCTTCCATCCTCTTCAAATAGGTCCAGTGGGTGTAGACTGTAACACAAATAACCTGGAAGATCTAGTTTAAATACAGATTTAGCACCCTGGTTGGTGTTGCTTAGTGGTTACAATGTCCGTCTGCGCGCCAAAGGGTCTGGGGTTCAATTCCTGGTCAAGGGTACATATGTGGGTTCCAGGTTCAATTCCTGGGGGTCCAGTTGGGGCACATTCTGGAGGAAACCAATCCATGTTTCTCTATTTCTCTCCTCTCTCACTCTCTTCCTCTCTCCCTCCTTCCCCCCACTTCTGCCCTCCCCCCATCCCTCCCTTTCTTCCACACTCTCTCTCTCAAAAAAAGTAATGGATAAAATTAAATACAGATTTAGCTCCAGTACCTGAGGTGATGCCTGAGATTCATTTTTAGCAAACTTCCAGATGCTGCTGCTACTGCGGCACCCTTTGAATTGTCAAGTTATAGACCAACCCCTGACAGGTTGTTCTAAGGATTAAGAGATAACTTTTGCCCCCGCCCCCTCTTACGTGAGATTTACAATACATACAGACAGACACACACATGCCAGACTTAATGATGGCCTCCTCTCGATGGGGTGTGGTGCAGGGTTATTTTCCATGTGCCCAGCCCTGTAATGCTGTAGTGTATGCTTTTTTTTTAAGAATGGCGCTGTGGACACCTCTGTTGGGAAGGGATGTGGCTGAGAGGCAGCCCCTAGTCTTTTTTTGTCCCAGTTCTGATTACAAAAGGCAATGACATGCAATCCTTCTCCACTGTAAGCTTTCTGTTTAGTATGCATTTGATAATTCAATCTAAGTCATTAAAAAAACACACACATGGAGTATCATTAGAAAACCCATAAAGATAAAACTAAAAAACCCTCTTTTTGTGAGGATTGAATGAGCAGAAGAAAAAACCTTATGAGGAGGGTATTTCTCTAATTTATGTTGGAGGATAGCACACTGTAGTTAACAGTAACAGCAAAATTCAAGCCTGGATATCCTTTTAACGAGGGTGTCATATTGCCTCTCTTGTCTACCAACAAGGAAAGGTCTCGGCAGCTCGGACTCCTTTTTGCTGGCAGTAGGGAGCCATAGGCCTCATATAAGGCAAGAGGCTGGCATGTGTTGGCCAGAACAGAAACAGCAAGACAAGAAGGTGGACACGCTACCCCTAGAAAGAATCTATTTGCAAAAAATTGATTTCGGAGAGGGAGAGGGAGAGAGAAACATCAATGATGAAAGAGAATCATTGATTGGCTGCCTCCTACACACACCCTACTGGGGATTGAGCCTGCAACCTGGGCATGTACCTTGACTGGGAATTCAACTGTGACCTCCTGGTTCATAGGTTGATGCTCAACCATTGAGCCACACTGGCCAGGCTAGAAAGAATCATATGCATAAGTAAGACTCACCCATAAGCAGATGGCCTATTTCAAAAACTGGGCCTCTGTCCCTTCACCTGAAAATGAAGCTAATTGTACCATTTCTCAATTTATGGTTTACCAAGCACATGTAATTTTACTTTAATTTTTTAAAATCTTTATTGTTGAAAGTATTACATATGTCCCCCTTTTCCTCATTAATGTCTTCTAGCTAAGCACATGTAGTTTTAATTTGATCCTCATGGCAATCCTGAAAGTCAGCAACAAGTAGAAATTAAATTTTTAGTTATTAGCTTGTGACCAGGATTAAATGACTTAATATCCATTTGCCCCAGTTTCCTTGTCTATAAAATGGGGTGGGGTTGGCCTTGGAAGGGCTTAATGAGAATTAAATGAAGTAACATATGAAATTCCAATACAAAAACCAGCATACAGTAGGCAGGTTCATTATTCAAGGTAAGGCAGCCTGTGTTCAAATCCCAACTCTACCACTTAAACTAACCTAAAGAAATACTTTTCTATTCCTGTGCCTTAATTTCCACACCTGTAAAATGGGAATAAATAAAAATACCTACTCTTTGGGTTGTTAAGGCAATAAACAAGGTAATTCATGTAAAAGTACTTGGTTCTCGGTAAAAGCTAAGTGTTTTATATTTATCCCCCATTTTTCATATGAGGAAACATCAATAAAGAGAGGTCAGCTAACTTGCCCAGGTCAACAGCTAGTGACAGAGAAAACTTCAAAGAAAGGTCTAATACCAAAGTTCATTCTACAATTCCCCAGGCCATCTCAGCCCCTTCCTCTCGTATCCCTGTGGGCCTTGGAGTCTGAGACAAGTTCCACCTACCAGCTGTGTGACCTTGGGAAGGCTTCATGTCTTGAAGACTCAGTTTCTCTTTATAACAATAACAGTATCTCAATATACATATAAAAATAACAGTATCCTCATGAGATTGTGAGGAGTCAAAGAAAAAATATACATACAATTTTTTATTTTTATTTTTTATTTTTTAGACATACTGCGTGCTTCCATTTACTGTAAGAACAAACTGATAATAAAGACTATTTAAAAGAAATACTCAACTCTAAGAAGGGTGGTGGCAACAACACTTCCCACTACAGAACCACCTCCCACTTTCTCCAATTAACATTGCTATTCTTCCAAGATACAGGTTCCGTGGAAAAACTTGTCAGCTTCTGGTCAGGGCCAGGAGATGAGACATAGAGCTGTGCCCTAATTAGCTAATTGTAAGCTCTTCCCATGGACCCATACAACATGGCCATTGTTTTGTTCAGTATCTGCAAGCTGCAGAATTCCTTAGCCCTAAGCTATAGTCTCTGCTCAGTATCTTAAAGCTGAGTTCAGTCCCATCTGACTCTGCTCCTCAGGGCTGAGGTAGGTGCTAGTCATCAAAGTCTGGAATGTCATCGTAGGAGTAACCCCTGTAGCCTTTGGATGCATAGTAAGCGATGCGCAGGTGGTAAAACCCTGGCAGGAACACCAGGATGCCAATGATCAGAACAGGAACAGCCCGATCTGCCCCCCCTTTGCTGATATAGCCAGCCAGCAGGAGGGAGCCGATGATGATGAGAAAGGTGCCAATCAAAAACAGTACTGTAGCAAGCACAATGGCCTTATATGGAATCTTAGGGGGGCTTTTCTTAAACTGAAGGTCAATGTAGCCGTCATCTGTGCTGGAGAGTCTGGAGTATTTCACTTTACTACTGGGGATTCCAGCAGCCAGATTGGTACGAGATGGCATCATAACACACTGGCACAGCTACGGAGCGCCCTGCCAAGTGGTCCGTGCTTCGACTGCCCGCTCACCGTTGGAAACGTAGATGCTCATGACACGCCTCACCTTACATTCAATGTTTAGTACAGTGCTGGCAGCAAGTGCTCTCAGTAAATGTTAGCTATTGTTATTGTTAGTATTACACTCTTTCTCTTGCTACTCACTTTGCAAGGCAGCAACCACCTTCTGTCTTCACAATTCAGCAGGGTTACCAACGATCTCCTTACTGCTGAATCCAGTAGACATGCTCGGTCCCCTTCCTATCTGACTTCCCAGCAGCAGTCAATACCCCGATCTGCTTTTCTTTGGGAAATATACTTTTCCCTTAGTTTCCATGCCACTTCACCTCTTCTCAGTTTCTGCCATTCTTAAATGTTTTTCCTGGGCTCATTCTATCCTCTTTCTAGACCAGGGCCGTTCAGTTTGGATAATTCTTGTGGCAGGGCTGTCCCATGCACTGTAGGATATGTAGCGCACATACTAAACACATATGCCAGTAGCGTTTTGTGCCACCTCTTCCCAATTTCAACAACCAAAAATGACTCCACACAAATTTCCCCATGGGAAACAAAACAGCCTCTAGTTGAGAACCACTGCTCTGATTCATTTCATGGGCACGGCCACCTGCTCCCTTGGCTTTAATTACCATCTTAAAGCTGATGAGTCCTAACTGACACCTCCACACTAGAGCTCTCTCCTGAACTTCAGAGCTACATTCCAGGCTGCTGCCCTGACATCTTACATGGTTCCAAGGTGCTTAAAACTCCACCTGTCCTAAACTGAACTCCTCCCCATCTCTCTGCAACATCGTCCTCCTTCTATGCTCTCTAATGGAAATGACAGGCACCAACCCAAAGATGAAAACATTTCTTAACGCTACCTTCTCATTTCCCATACCAGGTGTCCATTACATAAGTCAATTCCACCTTTTAGATGAGTCCACTTCTATTCCCAACGTCATCATCATCTCAACAGTTTCCCAACTGGTCTCTCTGCCTCTAGAGTCTCACTCACCCGCAATCATTCTCTCTCCAATTCCTTCCTTACACTGTAAGCCAATAGTTTTCAATCTGTGGGTCGCAACCCCTTTGGCGGTCAAACGACCCTTTCACAGGGGTCGCCTAAGACCATCCTGCATGTCAGATGTTTACATTACGATTCATAACAGTAGCAACATTACAGTTATGAAGTAGCAACGAAAATAATTTTATAGTTGGGTCACAACATGAGAAACTGTATTTAAAGGGCCAGAAGGTTGAGAACCACTGCTGTAAGCCAAGCGTGTCAAACTCACAGCCTGAGAATATTTTTGCTGCCCAGCCAATATAACGGTATGTAAGAAGCGTTTTAATAAAAATTTTGTAAGTTAATTTTTACAATATACTGACTGTTATAGTTATTAATAATGAACTACAACGTTCACTAATGACTAATTACTATAATCGTGTTGCATTCATTTCCCTTACGTGCCTTACGCACAGGCGCACCATTTCTCTCCACTAATACCAGCAGCGAATATTTTAGCAGCCAGTTGCCACATTTGTCTTGGACTGACTTGTTTGGTGTGCGCAACAGGAAATATTTCGCTTTCGGAGGACAAGAAAAATAGGTTTATTTGTGTTACACTTATTAATTTGTGCAGGTATTCAGTGTCTGGCAAGTTAATGTTCACGAAAAAATATTAATTAAAATGTTCTATTATTTTATGTTAACGATGACTCATTTATTTCAGCCCTTTGTATTCAGGACGTCTCTATCGAAATAAACCTACGTTTCTGTGAAAATTGAAGCTTTTGTGTGTTTTTTTGCAGCCCACATAAACTTAAACCTTGTTTATTTGGCCCGTGTTAGCCTTTGAGTTTGACATGCTTGCTGTAAGCGCTCAGCCAAAATGAATTCCCTTCAGTTCCCACACACACACTCAGTTGGTCCACACCTTTGGGCCTTTGCATGTGCTATTCTGGCTCCCTGGAATATCTTCTGTACCCCACCCACCCCCATCTAGTGATTGATGTAAACAGGTACACCTTACTTATTCTAAAAAGCCTTCCCTTCTAAAATGACTGACCTATTAAGGTTCAATTAGGTGCATCCATGGCTCACTTTAACTCCTCCGTCCAAGCACTAAGCACACGCCACTGTAACTGCATATATGTCTATTTTCTCCATCTAACTGTAAACTCAGTGAAAATAAATCTTACTCTGCTCACCTTTATATCCCCAATGCCTAGCACGGAGTAGGCTCTCAGAGAGGATTTGCTGAACAAATTAAGATTTGATGAATACGCTAACAGAAAGTATTAACTTGTTCATTTCCAGTTTTCATCATAAAAGTGGCTCACTGCCAT
>PVJC01036710.1:0-17582 GCA_004026665.1 Murina feae | reverse complement strand
GACCAGCCTGGGTGAGGGGCTTTCAGGCTGCCCACAGCTCCCATTGACCCAACGTCCCAGCAAGGCTGGCTGGACACAGGTCTGGAGTTTTTTCTCCTATAATTGATACTGTTCCTTGAAGGCCTGGGGTAATTGATACACTGTTCCTTTAAGGCGGCCTTCTAACTACTAACGAAGCCTCCTGTGCTTCACCTCGCAGAGTCTATAATGAAACAATTGTTACTTTTACTGGTTAGGCGGGAGCTGCTCTTTCCTTCAGCTCTGGAGGATTCTATGATTGTTACAATGTTTCAAAAAGCTGTGTTTCGCTAGAGGCAGTTTAATTGGAGCTGAGCTGAAGGGCGCAGCTTCACTTTCCCTCCTGCCGCAGCTTCACTTTCCCTCCTGCCGCAATGGAAAGGGCTGTTTACTCAGGTCCGTGAGTGGCGGCCGCCATGTTGGCTGGGCTAATTTGCATACAGCCGCTCTGATTGGCTGGTGGGCGTGGCTTACCCTGTCTCGGAGAAATGGTTAATTTTAATATTTCGCTTTTATTAGTTTAGATAATAAAAAAATGAGTACTTTTGAAGAAATGCAAATGTTACTGAATGAGAAATTTAGAGGGCAAGATCAGTTGGTTGTGCTTAAATGAGGAGAAAGGTGGAGTAGGACAGGAAGAGTCAGCATAGGATAGTCCAAATGGGGTAAGTTTTACTACAAGACAGATCTCAATCCTGCTGGCCTTGACCAAGTCATTTAACTTCGCTGAGCCTTTTTACTTTACTCATGTGTAGAATTAGGATAAAACTAACCTATTTCTTAAGTTGCTATGAAGATTAAGATTGCATATGTAGCCTGATCAGCTTAGCTCAGTGGTTGAGAATTGACCTATGAACCAGGAGGTCAGGGTTCAATTCCCAATCAGGGCATATGCCTGGATTGTGAACTTGATCCCCCAGTGTGGGGTATGCAGGAGGCAGCCAATTGATGATTCTCTCTCGTCATTGATGTTTCTAACTCTCTCTCCCTCTCCCTTCCTCTCTGAAATATATATATATATATATATAATGTACAGTACCTCCTATGTTTGATACTTATGAGATGGTCAGAAAATTTATATTAATAAATGATTATTGCTTATGTTCTCTACTCCCAAATCCCTGCTTAGGAAGAGGAAAGAGACATGCCTAAAATGAATATTGGTGGAATATATTAAAGTAACAGTCCATATACTGTATTGACTAGGATTCAGTGTTTATCTAGAACAAACTAGTCCCAAAGCATTGTGGTTAATTGAGATTTTAATTCAGGACCATTATCTGAAAGTTTCAGAAAGTGATGATGTGAAATAAATTATACTCTACATTGTTTAAATAGTGAGAAATGAATTTTGCCAGTTAATTTTATTTCAGTATATTTCTTCTATTAATCAGTAAACATAGCATCTGTAAGTGTCTCTAAATTTGTTTCAATTAAGAGAAAAATCTCAATTATTAAAGATACTTTTTATCTTTTCCATTTTTTTAAGTATTATCACAGGGTTGTTGCAACTTGAAATTTAATGTTTTGCATCTGCTGTGGAAGGCTAGTCTACCAAGTAATATTATATTGATGAGTGTAAACTTGTGTAGTAGTTGGAATTAAGAAAACATTTCTAAATGGAAGAAAACTGCCACTTTGTGCCTGAACTTTACATTATAAATCAAGTGACCCGTTGTTTTTGTTCAGGCATTCACGTGTATTTTTATTTTTAGATAGAATGACATTATCTGCATAGTGTGTTCTGAATCTATTTAGGAGGAGGGAGTTTTCAATCATACATACAGAGTGTTGCAAAGTAGACTTACAGTTCGTATGAAAAATAATACAATAATTAATGAATAATAATATAAGAATAAACTTATGTTTCACATTGCCCTACCCTGTATATTTTTGATTTGCTATACATTTTGAGAAGTTTACTTCATTTGAAACTTGGAGCCATCATTGAAATGTGTAGGAAAAAGTGCAGAGCTCTGAGTAGATGATTAAATTAGATATGAGCTTTTCAAAACTTCATACTCAGTGTGTAGACCATGTTTATGCTAATGTTCTAGGAAATCAATCACATTTGAAATTGGTAAAATTTTGCCAACAACATCTGGTTGCACTTTACATGCTTTAAAAGTACTTCTTGAATTGCAAAAAAGCAAACCATATGACACATGCTTTCCTTACCTGATTGAAACTTGTTTACCATTATAGTTGAATTTTAACAAACGTAACATAACCAAAGACATAATTGTCCAAGTGCATAGATTATTGTAACACCTGATATAGATTTCTATATTAGCTTTTAAAAATTGTCTAGACTTTTACATTACTCTAGTGACCCCTTACAGAAGTCTTATTTATGAAACATTCTTTCAGGTTTGTGGAATTTCAAAGGCACTGTCCTGATTGGAATATACTCTATTAATAATCAATCTGGTAATGGTGTTGATTGATCTGGTTGGCATTCCTCTACCAATTTCTTACAGCTCCCAGTAGCTGTTACTGGTTATGTACTTGTGTATATGTTTGTCATAGCTGACTATGAGCTTTTAATACACAGATGTCTTATTTTTTATTTTTTAAAAAATATATTTGTATTGATTTCAGAGAGGAAGGGAGAGGAAAAGAGATAGAAACATCAATGATGAGAGAGAATTATGGATCGGCTGCCTCCTACACACCCCACAATGGAGATTGAGCCCACAACTCGGGCATGTGCCCTGACTGGGAATTGAAATGTGCCCTCCTGGTTCATAGGTCAACGCTCAACACTGAACCATGCTGACTGAGCAACAGTTGTCTTGTGATTATAGTATTCCAGGGCTTCGCAAACTTGAAGATTTGTGAGATGATTTTAAGTGGCATAGATCTAGGCTAACGTGTCAATTAGGCAAAGACATCTTTGGTTCTCTTAAGATTCCCTTCTCAACAACCCCATTTTAGCTATCCTTTGCTTCTCCTCCTCCCTCCTGACTCCCCAGGTGGCTAACCTGTCTGAGATCCCTGTTGAAATGTTAACTGATTAGTTAGACTTAATTGAGATACACTAAGTGTAAAATACATACTAGATTTCTAAGACTTAATATGGGGAAAAAGAATGTAAAATAACTCAATGTTTCATATTTATTACAGGTTGAAATGATGGTATTTTGGGTTAAATAGACACATTAAAATTAATTTCACCTGTTTTTTTTTTTTTTTTTTTACTTTTATAATGTGGCTACTAGAAAATTTAAAAGCATTTGTGCCTCACATTATATTTCTATTGGGCAATACTGTTATGGAGTTTATATTGTGGTCCTACGGGTGGGAGCTTGCAGAGGTTCAGGGAAATGCTCCCTGAGAAAGCCTTGGCTACAGTTATTTCAGCTGACTTGGCTGGGCCACTTTGTATTACAGCGCTGTTTTGAGGGCTCTTGCCTACAAGCAACCATAGACTACCTCTCTTCCTTCTCTAACTCTTGCAATTCATGAGGTATTAAAAAAAAGTTACTCCACCACCACCTCTAATGGTTGCTAACTTCTGTCTAGTTTCTTGAAGACAGGTGATTTAAAAAATTAAATTTATAGCTACTGTTTATTGGATGCCTGCCATGTATCAGATATTGTGCAAGGTACTTTACATAAGTTATTAAATCTGCACAACAGTTCTGCAAGATTGATATTATAAGATAAAGAAAGAGATTCAGGTATATTGGGACTTTGCCCTGGGTCAGCCAGTAAATAACAGAATCAGTATTCCAACCCAAGTCTGCCTGGTTCTAGAGCCATTATTTCTGCTCTATTATGCTTTTCTTGTATCTGCCATTAACTGTGTGTCTTTGTAGCTTGAGGCAAAGTACCATTATAAAGGGGTCTCTTGCCAAATAGTGTTGACTGATCCTTGAGTTGTTTTCCTTTGCCTTGATGAATAAGTTCAATGCCCCTCACTCTAGGCCACCTTCCTCCCCTGTCTGGTACCTAGTGAGTTGTCCAGACATTATTGAAGAGACTTTTTGACAAGCCTATTGAGCAGGCGAGGTCATCTAAAAGCCTTTTGAGAAAGAGCATCTTTCCCACCTTGAAAATCAGTCAACAAAGTATATTTCAGATGCCTTCAGGGAAAGATACAAGAAGAGTTTCCTTCTCTAAATGCCAGGAATATAAAATCTTAGACTTAAGAGACTGGCCATAGAAGGAAAGGGCTTTTTATAGACAGAGGGTTGAAGTAAAATAATGGGATAGAATAATCCTATTGAGCTGGATGAGTCTTGTATAATCCTAGGTCATCTCTTAATGGCTGTGTCCTTGACATGGTTACATTAAGAATGAGAGCAAAGGGAAATAGTCCATGTGTTGGCATGCTGGTCTGTAAAATAGAGTAGATGTAATCACAACTCATGAGTGCCCTGGAAGGCCGGATGCCGCATTTACTCACTGCTGCCTTCATTTAGGCTCAAGCAAGTGATGATGACTTGGGAAAGAGAGGGAGAGAAAGGGCAAAACAAAGTGGTTCAAAATCTAAAACTACACTGGATGGGCTGCAGGGAGGTTTGGGCGAGTTCAAACTACAAAGCTCTTTGTACCTATGTTATACAGTATTTATAATACTGAAAGCTATTTATACTGTAAAATACTATCATTTAAGAAAAGAAACTGATGTACTAGAAAGAAAGGAAAATTTCTGACTAGGTGGTCTGAATTTAATTTTCCCAGCTCCATTACCCTAACTGTGTAACTTAAGGAAAGTATGGAATCTGAGATTATAATTGTCTTTCTATATACCTGGCATTTTTACATGATTTAATAAGATTGTGATGAATATTAAGAACTTTGTGTGTGTTCCTTTGTTGTATACGTGTTGTTACTGTTTTTATACAATTAATCATTTGCTCTTCACCTGAAGTATTGCCTACATGAAACTTCTTTAACAGGCAAAAATGTATACCCAAGAACCACCCACATTATGACTAAGGGAAGGGAGAGTTAAATTAAATAACCAACATAAATAGGGCTAATTTGGCTCTCATTCCCAGGCTTTATAAAAGGGACAGTGGCAGCCTTGTGGGAGAAGGGAATGCAGGCCTAAGTACTTATTTAATTTAATCATTCATCCCTTTAACTCCTTTTAAAACTTGACTTTTGTAGGTTAATTATATAATGCATGAGCATGAAAGCACACACATGGTGCTTCTCTTTTACATGAAAAGCCCTATTGAATGGCTATTTTAAAAGATTTTGATATATTCATAGAAATAAACCTGGTTTGCATTTCTTTGAGGTTCATGGTCTTCAACTTCCGACCTAGTAAAGGGTTGCTATTACTACCAGATGTCAGTCTTTCCTAATCCAGAGTTAGATGCCAACAGACTAATACAGAATAGATATAAACAGAATTTAAGCACAGAATTTGGAGTATTATTTAAACTGTTCATCTAGCAAGTTTAGCATAAAGAGGACAAGTTGAATATATTCATATTACCATATAGTTGTTTGGTTCTCAGGGCAGTCCCAGAATTTATCTTTAATTTGTGTTCTATATTAAATGCTGGGTACAGGATTATTTTGCCAAGTGCCAGTATGAAATTTACTTGGGATCCATCCAGCTGGCAGATCAGTTGTACTAATCAGATGAGCTCATTTCTGGGGAATGGATTTCATAGGAGGAGCAGTGTTCTTAACTTATTTTTAAAGTAACTATACTGTAACTTTTAATTTAAAATTCTCATGTGCTTTATTAAAATGTGTATAATATAAACATTGTAATGTATATAGTACACATAATTCATGCATTTTATAAATAATAAATAGCTAGCACAATAAGTTCATTGTACTGTACTCATTTGTTTTTCATTTTATTTTGAGTTTCTGGGATCACAACTTGCTTCCTCCTTAATATCTTTAAACACGAAAGATACTGAAGTGCAGATGGGTTAAACCTAATAGCTTGAGCAACTAACTTTCTGTGTAGCACAAACTCTAATACTCTTTTTAAAACAAGCCAAGCAGATAGGCCTCGTCAAAGACCACTTGGCACATTTGAAAAGGAATTCAAAGATCATAGGTGGGATTAGACCTGAAGAACTAGTATGGATCCTTTTTAACCTGAAGATTAACCCTGTGTAAGTAATGTCACTTTCCATTAGCATCCTCATGCCCCAGAGTAGCATTTCCCACAGTATGTTTTGTAGATCTTCAGGAAAATCTAAGAGATTTTTCAGGAAAAGTAGTTTCAAATGTGTTTGGGAAACTATTTTCTGCCCCTTTTTAAAAGTTCATAATGCACATTATCATCACAAAGACTGAGAAGTATTGCTAAGTACTGTGTTTACCTTTCTTAGATGAAGGAACTCAATCTTCAAGTAAAATGTATTAATAGCCCATGGAACTCTTGTTTTTAGAACACACTTGGGGGAAATAATGCGTTCAGGTAATGTTGATAGCACATCTTAGAGTTTATTTTTGTGATTAATTTTTTAAAATCAATAATAAATTACAAATTATATTTGGTAGTTATAGATATCTCAGTATGGGGAATATAATGCTTATGTTTAAAATTTTTATTTTAAAATTTGTATTATAAGTCAGTTTTTCATAGAAATAGTAATTTCTATGGGAGATGTCTTTAAATTAGTATTATCTTTTGGGGGCATTTTGATATTTTTGTAAATGTAACTTTCCTTATACTTAAAATTTTTTATTTACTTTTGATAGACCAGATAATTTTTAACAAGCTATTTCCAAATTTACATTATATTTTTTCAAAAATAAACTGGAATTATTTTAAATTTAACTATTAGATAAAGAGACATTTTAGTAGCAGTTAAACTAATCTGTAATTGTTTTCACTTGAACTGGAAGGAAAACCAAAGATTTCAGTAACCCAAGATACTGCCATGTAACTAATTCTATTTTGAGACTGTCAACTTAGGGACACACTAAGCATAAACAAATTACCTATCTATACCAAAGTCTAATATTAATTCTCTAACTTGAATATACATCAAGGGTTCTAGGGTTTTAAAGATTGCTTTGCTTTTCATGAGTTCCTTAAAAATGACATCTCAGAATGGTTTTTAAAATGTTATAGCTAATTGTGGATCTTGAATCATCCCTAGGTTGGAAACTGGAAAGTTGTGTCATATTCTGAGTAATAGAAACTCGAATATATTTAGTATTTTGTAAGTTTTAGCCAGAGCATAAATTAAACCAAAAATGCTTAACCAGCCATGTTTCAGGTTTTGGGACATGTAATATATAAATGTAACCTCTTGCTGGGAAAGAAATAGTTCACTTACCGTTAACCACCAAACCAAACCATGAGACAATATTTTATTTTCAGTTGTATTTGAAAAACCATGTATCTGTTAGCTCTAGCTTGCCATTTACTAAATAACTAAAAATGGCATGTTTAATGCTAAGTAGTATTTATGACTAGGCCATCAAACCCCAAATGGAATTGAGGTGGAGATTCTTCCATACTGAAATATAAAATGAATATTTTGCCTTAGTGCTTTATTAGACAACTAGAGACCTAGTGCACGAAATTTGTGCCGGGGTAGGGTGGAGGGGTTGGGGGGCAGGGCCCTCAGCCCAGCCTGCACCCTCTATAATCTGGGGTCCCTCTCGTGATCCAGGACTGCTGGCTCCCAACCACTTAGCTGCCTGCCAGCCTGATCACCCCTAACCACTTCCCTGCCAGCCTAATTGCTCCCCTGCTGGCCCAACTGGCCCAACTGCCCTCCCCTGCTGGCCTGGTCACCCCTAGCTGTCCTCCCTTGCCAGCCTGGTTGCCCCCAACTGCCCTTCCCTGCAGGCCTGGTCGCCCCCAACTGTCCTCTCTCCCCTGCAGACCTGTTCCCTCCCAAATGCCCTCCCCTTCAGGCCATCTTGTGGCCATCTTTGACCACATGGAGGCAGCCATCTTGTTTGTTGGAGTGATGGTCAATTTGCATATTACCTCTTTATTATATAGGATACAAGATCCTTAAAATGACTCTTTTATGGAACATAACATCATCTTACGGGACATATGGATTATCTATATGGTTTCCTTTAATGGTTCATCCACTCAGTTTCCTTGGCTGCTAATAACTCTTCATTGACATTCCCTTTCCACCTCCATTCCTCATCCCCACCCCATCTGCATCCCTTGTTTTAGGAATTACAGGTATTAGTTAGGAGACCCACTAGAACAATCTTTATTCTACAAGATTTTGCTTGGTGACAAAGCCTAAATATTAGAATGATAATTGGTTAGGAAGCCTAAAGATCAGTGATAACTAACTCTACCAGGAAGGAACTGCTCAGCAACAGAAGTGGGATCAAAAGCCCTAAAGCTAAGCTAGACTAGCTGAATAAACAGAAACTGCACTTGGGAAACTGTCCACTACCTGTAGTGGACCTGCTCTGCTTTCCATCACCAGGGATAACAGTCCTTTTAGACTGGCAGTTCTCAGACTTAGCATGCACTGGGCGTGTGTGGGGCCACACCTACACTTTCAGATGCAGTGGATCTGGAGGAAAGCCAGTTTCTAACCAGTTTCCCCATGCTGCTCCTGCTGCCGGTCAAAGACCAATTTTGAGAATCACTCTTTTTTTTAAGATTAGGAAATCTTTTTTAATCCTCTTTTCCTTCCTCATGCTACCACAGTCCCCATCAAAACCAGCCCACCTCTGCTATGGACTACCCTAAAAGCCCTCTTTTCTTATGAACTTTTCTACATCAGTTCCTTTATTTAAAAAAAAATAGCTTTATTGATTTCAGAGAGGAAGGAAGAGGGAGAGAGAAATAAAAACATCACTTATTAGAGACAATTATTGACCAGCTGCCTCCTGCACGCCCCACACTAGGGATTGAGCCTGCAAACTGGGTATGTGCCCTGACCAGGAATTGAACCATGACCTCCTGGTTCATAGGCCAATGCTCAACCATTCAGCAACTCAGGCTGGGCAGTTCCTTTATTTTTTAACTATCAGGAGTGAGGCAGTATTGTACAGTCAACAGTATTTATAATTACTGGACAATATTTTTACCAGCTTAGAATTCTTTATATTTTCTCTAAGTTTTGATAATTCTCATGTGAACATTTTAATTTTTAAAGTTGTCACATTTTAATTTTAAATACAGGCGTACCTTAGATATATTACTGGTCAGTTCCAGACCACTGCAATAAAGAGAGTTGTAATCTTTTTTGCTGATGGAAGGTCTTGCCTTTCATTTGTACAAAACACAAGATCTGTAAAGCACAATAAAGTTAAACAATAAAATGAGGTATGCTTCTAGATACTTCCCAATTTCTAGTCTAATGCCATATATGTGATCTTCTAAATTCACAGTGGCTTAAGCTCTGAAAATATTCCTTAGAGGGGTGTGCACATCATTGCTCAGCAATAGAAAGTAGTGTTATGACTAGTCTGCTGGAGTTAGAAGTTAGGTGAGGAGAAACAGACTATTCCTCTTCAAGCAACTATTGCTTTAGCCACAAGCAGCATAGCCTCTTTTGTAATCTGACTTCTTACCTGGGCCTTGATTAATCAGAGGTAACCAGGTACTGAGTTCTGAGGATGAGCAGGTGGGTTTTCTGGGCAATAAGAGTTAAGGAAGCACTAGGTGCATCATAAAAAAGAAAGAAAATGTTAGTTGGAAAAAACTGTTCGTAGGCCTTAGAGGTTGTGTAGTTCAGCATTCTAATTTTATACAGTAAGAAATGGAACATCCCCTGGACTTGCCCAAGGTCATATAGCCTGTTAAAGATTATTGGACCCCTGTTTCCATTTTGCCTCGAGGCTTCTGCTGTTCTTTGACACTGGTGTGAAGGGAAAATTTTGTGGCACACTCTGGTGGTAACCACATATTTCAGCTTTTTAGGAAATTAGCAGTATATAATATTTAATTTTTAAATAATGGTTTTAATGATTTAAAATGTATTTACATTCGAAGAAATCACTGCCATATAACATACACTGTGTGCGTGTGTGTATTCAGCACTGTTTTTAAAAATAGTTTATTTCTGACTGTAGAAATAACACAAGCTCATGGTAAAATGTTTGGAAAATGCAGATACAAGTTAATAAATAAAAACCAGTAATAAATCACCTAGGTCTAGCCTATTAGGATAGGCTATCTGTGCTTATAAGTACCTCCAGACTTCAGTGATTCAATGCAAGTGGTTTACTTCTCACTATGTGTATTTCATTGTAGATTGGTTGTGCGTGGGTAGGAGAGGATTTGTTCTCATAACCAGGCTCATCCTGTGGTTTCCAACCCCAGGCCTTCAAATGCTGCACTGGATCTTGGATCTTTTGCAACCAGCTGTTAAGTGAGGAAAGAGAGAGACCATGAAGGAACCCATTGTAGTTTTTAAGAACTAGCAGTAAAACCTGAGACAGCAGTCAAAAACAATTTTGTATCTTATTTTATTAAAACATTTGTTTATCTTTTGCCCCTGTAAGAAATAAGGTGAGCCTCCTAATTGTGGAGTCCTGGTAGAACACACAACATACTTGGGAGCCAGGTAGCAAGGCAAATATCTTTTATGTAGAAGGGTGCGCACGAACATAGTCTGGAAGCATGCACACACCGAGCAGGTGGTCTGCTGGGCTTTTTAAGCCTGACACACATAACCTGCCCTTACTCTTGATTGGAACTCAGGCGCACAGTCTTTCATGATTGGCTAATTCAAAGTGAGGGGTTGGCCTTTGCCATTTCAAGATGGCGGCCCCTAGGGGAGCTGCAAGTCATGCAGCCAACATGGTGGCTGCCAAGTCACGCAGTCCAAAATGGTAGATGTCTAAACTGTGCTTTGACAGAAAAGATGACTTATTCTCACACCCCTAATCATGAAGTGTTATTGGAATATTATGAAGCCCTTACCAACTGTCTAATTATTAACCACATTGTTTTTAAACGTGTGTGAAAGTCACATATGACCTGTAGAGGAAGTCTTAATGTAGTCAGAGCTCCAGCCCTTATGTGTAATGATCCTTTGCCCATGAGGAGGAAGTTTAAATGGTGAACTTATAAGCCTCAGACAAGGGAACTACATCCATTTAAGGACTGCAGGCCGTATTATGATATATTTTTGGGCTATTGCTGTGTTTTCTTACTGAACCATCTCTTAACAATTGATGTCATGAGTTCCTTCTATTTATTTACTGTTGTATTCATACCTATTATATTCTTTCTTAGAAAAATGGACTTGATGGTTCTTTTTTTTAGTGTTTGGGTTTTTCCAAAAAAAGTTGGTATATTACTCAAGTTTGAGAAATGCTGCTTTAAGAAATTTCTGATGATATGTGAGAGATAGGGGAAGAATTTGTGTGCTTCATTTTTATAAGAGAAAAGCATACATGAGCACTTTCTAATCTAATAAAAAAGTAATATTGAAATTGACCGTTTCTACAGGATGCCTAAGCCACGCCCGCCAGCCAATCAGAGCAGCTGTATGCAAATTTAACCCAGCCAAGATGGTGGCTGGCAGTCAAGGAGCTGGAGTAAACAGGTGGCTTCCGTTGCTCCAGGAGTAAACTGTCTCCCGACTGGCCAGCTGGGTCTCTCTGTGCTCCAGGCAACAACATTGTTGCAGTTATAGAAGCCTCGGAGCTGAACTAAACAGCAGGCCTGGGCCCGACTACTAAGGCAACATTCTTTAAATTTTAGAAGCCACGGAGCTGAAGCAGACAGGAGGCTTTGTTACCTGCCTAGGCCTTGGCTTAAAGGAACAGTGTATCAATCATTTATTAGAAGATAAATAAACCCCATAAACCAGCTTCCAGCCACCCTTGCTGAGACATTGGGTCAATGTGAGCTGTAGGCAGCCTGAGAGCCTGAAAAGAGCCCTCAGTCCATCAACCAGGCTGGCCACAGCCCAATGGGGTGAGGGATCCCAATGGGGTGAGGGATCCCACTGGGGGGCTTTTGGCCAGCCTGCAAACAGCCATCATCCCCTCACCCAGGCTGGCCAAGTACCCCAGTAGGGACCCAAAACCTGAAGAGACTGTGGGCAGCCTGAAAGCCTGAAAACGGCCTTCAGGTCTGCACCCAGGCTGGCCACACCCCAATGGAGTGAGGGTCCACACTGGGGGGCTTGGCCAGCCTGCAAACAGCCATCAGCCCCTCACCCAGGCTGGTCAGGCACGCCAGCAGGTGGACATCCTCAGAGGGGTCCCGGACTGCGAGAGGGCACAGGCTGGGCTGAGGTACCTCCCGAGTGCACAAATTTTTGTGCACCGGGCCCCTAGTCTATAATAATAAAAGAGTAATATGCTAGTTAGACCAGACGACTTTCAAGACCAAGCTGGGGCTGCAAGGGAAGCCCGGGTCCTGGGTGCCTGCTGGCAGCCAGAGGGAAGCCCAAGTCCCGGGTGCCACAGGAAAGCTGGTGCCAGCAATTGGGGGATGGAAGGCCTACTCTTGCATGAATTTCGTGCATCAGGCCTCTAGTGATAAAATAAGCACAATTCAAACTATATTAATCTATTGCTGTGAAACAAATCACCACAAAATTGAGCTGTGTAACAAATCAAATCAATTTTCTAAGAAAGAAGTTCAAGACAACAAACATTATTTCACAATTTCGTGAATCAGAAATGCAAGAGGAGAATAGCTGGGTGGTTCTGGCTCATGATCTTTTTGAAGTTGCAGTCAAGTTGCTAGCTAGAGCTGTAGTCATCTATAGGCTTAACTGAAGCTGGAGAATCTGTTTCAAAGCTCACACACTTTTGGGCACACCATAGTTCTTCCTCAGGGGCTGGAGAGCCTCAGTTCTTTGCCAATAAGCGTTGCTTATTGGGACTGTCTGAGTGTCCTTAAATCATGGCAGCTGGCTTCCTCCAGAACAAGTGGGGGAGTGTTTATGACAGAGAATCTTGCAAATGTTATCATTGCTTCTGTCATATGCTATTGCTCTCTCAGACCAAACATGATACAGTGTGAGAGGGTACACATAAGAGTGTAAATACTAGGAGGGTTGCAACATTGCAAGGCATCTTAGAGACTGCTTACCACAAATAACAATTTTCTTTTTAGGTAAATCATTAGGAAAATTAATTTTTTCCCCACAGATTTCCAACCCTTTATCTTATAATAAGATGTTTGACATTGCCAGAGATGGTTGTTTGGGTGAGAATATACTCAGTGAAAAATATGATGTGGTTTTTTTCTTACCCTAATGGAGAAAGATATGTAAAACTTTTGCTAAGAGTGAGAGGTAATTAATGGGCCAGCTTAATTGAAAAGATTGACAGTGGCCTAATAACCCAGCACACATCCAGCTTCACCAATTAGGGTGTGTATACTTATACAGTAATTTGTTAATGGTTATCCACAATTATGAGTAGTTCATTGCAAATTTACGTACTCATTATTTCATTGCAGTGTAAAACAGATAGTTTTATAGTAAAAATTATATCATGAAGAAATTTACGTACCATGCTAAGGAATTTGAATTCTGTTCTTTGGGAAATGGGGAGCCATTGAAGGATTTATAGGAATTGATCCGATTTTGTTTCTAAAATCTCATTTGGCAGCAGTATCAAAAATAGATTGAGGGGAGAAGTGTTGAAGACAGATTATTATGATATTCTAGGAGAGAGAAAATGAATGCCTAAAATAAATCAGTAGTCTCAGGGATAGAGAGGAAGAGATTGGGCTGAGAAGAAAATGGTGAAATCAGAGGGAATTGGGAGGTGAAGGTCAGGTTAAAGAAACTCCTAGGTTTCTGGCATGGAGAAAGAAAACTGGGACAAAGATCTCTATCTTTATTTCTGTAGAATGTGTGAGTAATTTTTATTTTTTATCCTTTGGGGGTCGAGAGACTTGGACAGCGGTAGGAGATTCGAGGTGAGCAAGTTGGCATACAGATCTGAAGCACAAGAAGTTTGACAATTGGAAATACACATTTTTTAATTATAAGAGAAATGATAGTTGGCATTGTAGGAAGCAAATGAGGGCATCCAAAGTGAATGTGCAGAATGAGAGAAGTTTGTCAAATGCCAAGTAAGGCACTATAAAATTATTCTTCTAAAAGCTACAATCCACAGAAGGAACTATCAGTTGAAGGGATCCATTTGAATCCCAGCCTTCCTGGGATTACATTGATTGAAGTAACAGGACTTCTATGTGACTTTGAACAAATTACTTAAATTCTCTGAACCTAACATTCTTCATGTATAAAATGAGGAGATTGATTTAAATCAACAGTTTTCAGGCTTTTTTTCCTGCTGGATCATGTGTAATATAAGATGTTCACATGAACCATACATTTTCACAGATGTCCTCAGATTTATGAACAATATCATTACTCTGGCCCTGTTATACAAGAAATGCAAGTGAATGAGAAGTTATCTAAACTAATCAAAGGATAATATTAAAATTAACCATCTCTTCGAGACTGGTAAGCCACGCCCACCAGCCAGTTAGAGCGACTGTATGCAAATTAGCCCAGCCAACATGGAGGCCGCCACTCACGGACCTGAGTAAATGGCAGCTTCCATTGCAGCAGGAGTGAAACTGAAACTGTTTGCGGGCCGGCTTGGCTTATCCTGGCTCCAGGCAAAACATATTTGCAATAAAGTTTCAATTATAGACAGCAGGCCTGGCCTGACTACTGAGGGTAACAATGTCTCATTATAGAAGCCATGAGGTGAAGCAGAGAGGAGGTTTCGTTACTAGGCCTCAGCTTAAAGGAACAGTGCATCAATTATAGAAGATAAACCCCAGAAACCTTGCTGGGACATTGGGTCAATGGGAGCTGTGGGCAGCCTGAAAGCACCCCTCAGCCCGTCAATCCAGTGGGGTGAGGGATGTTACTGGGGGGCTTGGCCAGTCTGCAAACAGCCATCAGCCCCTCACCCAGGCTGTCCAGGTACCCCAGTAGGGACCCAAAACCTGAAGGCACTGTGGGCAGCTTATAAACAGCCCTCAGCCCCTCACCCAGGCTGGTCAGGCACGCCAGCAGGTGGTCATCCCCAGAGGGGTCCCAGACTACAAGAGGGCACAGGCCGGGCTGAGGGGCCTCCTGACTGCACAAATTTTTGTGCACTGGGCCCCTAGTCCTATATAATAAAAGAGAAACATGCAAATTAGCCACCTCTCTGCTATGCTCAAGCCACGCACACCAGCCAATGAGGAGTGAGTATGCAAATTAATCCACCAAAGATGGCAGGTAATTTGCATGCACAGGGCAGAGTGGGAGAGCCAGCAGCTTAGGGGGACGTAACTCCCTCATTTGCTCCCTTGGGGGGACGTGGCTCCCTTGGTCACCTGACGGAGAGCAGAGCAGGAGAGCCAGAGGATTGGGGGGACATGGCTCCCTTGGTCAGGGAAAACCTAGAGTGTGGGAGCACCAGGAATTCTGGGAATAGTAGTTTTGGTGGCAGCCCTAGGACTGAAAGCAGAAGCCCAGAGCATGGGGAATACCAGGAATGCTGGGAATCTTAGTTCTGATGGCAGTCCCAAGACCAGAAGTGGAAGCCCAAAGCGCAGGGAGCACCAGGAATGCCAGGAATTGTACTTCTCCTAGACACTAGAGCAAAGTGAGCCTGGAGCAAGTTATTGTTGTGGTTGGGGATGGAGGGAAAGCGAAGGTGAGAGACATAAGTAAAATGAGAGTGTCTAGGGAAAAATTAAAGGGAAGATACCCTAAAACTTCCAGAAAATCTCCACCAATGGAGCAAATTTTTAAAAAAGCCTCTATTATTCTGTGAGCAACAAACCAAACTGGCTTGGGGGTCTCAGACAATTCTCTCATGATTGCAAAGACAGAAACTCCCAGATTGGAGAGGGTGCAGGTCGGGCTGAGGGACCCCTACCCCTTACCCCCCAGTGCACGAATCTTCGAATTAACACCGGTCCCCTAGTGTTAATATAAGGATATATTAACCCAATATACATTGGATCTGCTTTATTATATATTTCAAATACTTCACAAACTTGAATACCAGCAACAAGGTACTTGTGACAGATATCCCACAGTTGATTGGCATATATCTTTATTGTGTAAGTTGCTTTTGAATGATTTTGTTCATTTCACTCTCCCATTTGCTATTTATTCCATTTTTATGGTTAACTTATCCAGTCTGCTTTTTTATTTTTATGTTTCAACCAAGAATGAATAGCTTGGGAAGAATTACATGGCAAAAACAAACATATCTTTCTTTGAGGGTGAGGAGAGGAAGGAGAATATCACCATTGTAGCTACACTTTTCCACTAAATAAGTGTTCCCAAGAGTAGATTGGGAAATTTTTAAAGCTACATTAATTCCTTGAAACTGATAGGCTATTTTCAAATTATTATGTTAAATTTTTCATTTAATAAATATATTAATTCTTTAATAACCTAGATAGAGGATACAAAGATAAATGTAAAATAGATTCTTTCTCCAAGAATATAAAGTCATTTGGGGAAGATATGCTGTGTACTTGAATAATTATATTGTAAAGTACAAAGAGGTACGAAGGTACTGATCAAGGGCCATGGTAACTCAAAGGAAGGATTGCATATATTTAGTTTGAGGGGAATGAATTAGGGAAGATATTCTTATGAGCCTTTATGTTAAAATTTGTTAAGTACTTAGTAGAAAAAAAGAATGTTTTGGTTATATAAATGAAACTTTATACCCAATGGGAAACCTTTCATGAGAATTTCTTTTGTAAATTTCTGTCTTCTGGCCTGTTAGACCATTGTTCCCTTGACAGTAAAAATCATATTATCTTTGTGTTGCCAGAATTTTATACTTGATTGATGTTTATTACATGATTTTTTAGGCTAGGAACCTAGAAATTTACACACCAAAATCAAGGCAAGCATTTCATATAATTTTGTATTCTAGTCTGACATAGATACTGCCCTCTGTAACATGAGTTTCAAAACATTAAAAATATTCACAAAGCACCCCTAGTTGATAAGTAACACTAATGAAATTTTTATTCCAGGATAGTTAGTGATGGGGAAAGGAACAAATATACTCCTTCACAATAAAATTGTAAACTATGGAAGTAAAATGTGTTAGAAGGGTAGGTGGTAGAGTCTTAAGATATTTCCTATGAAATTAAAAAGTAATATAGCTTTTTAATTCAAAATGGAAAACTATTGTGATTTATACTTTGGAACAAAGTAACTGTACATTGTTGGCAAATACTATTTCTAAAACTATTGTACTCTTTTTATATATATACTAGGGGCCCGGTGCACAAAAATTTGTGCACTCGGGGTGGAGGGAGTCCCTCAGCCCGGCCTGTGCCCTCTCACAGTCTGGGACCCCTCAGTGGATGTCCTATGATGGCCCCAGTCTGCCAGGCACCGTGTGTGTGTGTGTGTGTGTGTGTGACCACTGGGGACCTGCCCCCAGCCACATCTGAGGCTCGGAGCAGTCCTCCTGTGTGTGTCTACCTGCCGGGGGCCTTGCCTCCAGGCACACCATGGAGGCTTGGAGCAGGCACCCCCTCTATGTTGATCTCTCAGACTCTTGCCCTCCCCTGCATGTTGTTCTCTTTTTTGAGCTGTGACCAGGGCTGGGTGCTGCCTGCCTCCCAAGCTTGCCTACTGCCCATCTTCCTCCAGCCACCAGAAAGCAGGAAAACCCCGCCT
>PVJC01036709.1:0-17583 GCA_004026665.1 Murina feae | reverse complement strand
CTGGTCACAAGAGTACCTGTAAGAACTAAATTTGTAAATGGCTTTGAAGACGACACTGCAGTGTGAACTGCCAGCCTCTATTATCAAGGAGAGCTTCCTTCTACTTCTATTCACCCAGTCAGCCAGATCACTCTGCTAATGATGCCTGACAAGTCATCTCCTCCCCACTCGCACCAGCCAACTCTCAGCCTGTCTAAGAAACAGGCCCTATTCCATCATCAAAAAGAGGAACTGATTCTTTAGGGCAACAAGTTCATGGGATTTTGTCATCTTCCATAAGCTCAGAGCTTAGTTTACCTTGATTAGGACAGCAATTTACGGGCCATTTATCAAACAGGCTTCATTGGTTTTCACTCTAAATAGATTGAAATCTGACACAAATTGCTGCCCCAGCATAAAAAAAAAATGCTAAGTTTTTACAATCAGGTTCATACCTCAGTACTGGGAAATAAGATATGTTGTGGATGATAACCAGTCAGGGAGTACATTTCCCAGCTGGTGGCAGCATACTGTTCGCACAATAACAAACTGTGTCTTCTAATTCATGGCTTTAACTGTCATCTCTTAACTTCCCAATCAAATAGCATGTATTTCTCCAGAATAGAAGGTGAGCTAAATAAGTCTTTCAAATGGGCATGGGAAAAATAAGAGCTTTCCATGTTCCATACCCAAAACAGAAAACCCAGTCCACATGTAGATTGGATGCACACCATCTTGGAAGTTCATTTATGTATTTACTACTTACCTATACATTGCTTATGTATTTATTAACTACTTATCTAATCTAATAAAAGCATAATATGCAAATTAACCCTCACTCCGTTACACCTAAGCCACCAGCCAATCAGAGCGATGATATGCAAATTAACCCAGCCAAGATGGTAGCTGGCCACCATGGAGCTAGAGCAAACAGGAGACCAGCGATGGAGGAAACTGCCTGCCTAGGCCTGCTGTGGCCTTCGCTCAAGGCAACAAAGTTTCAGTTAATTATAGAAGATAAATAAACCCCAAAAACCTGCTTCCACCCAGCCTCGCTGGGACCTTGGGTCAATGAAAGCTGTGGCCAGCCTGAAAACGGCCCTCAGCCCCTCACCCAGGCTGGCCAGGAACCCCAGTAGGGACCCAAACCCTGAAGGGGCTGTGGGCAGCCTGAAAACAGCCCTCATACCCTCACCCAGGCTGGCCAGGCACTCCAGTAGGGACCCGAACCCTGAAGGGACTGTGGGCAGCCTGAATCGGCCCTCAGCCCCTCACCCAGGCTGGTCACACCCATATGGGGTGAGGGTCCCCACTGGGGGGCTTGGTCAGCTTGCAAACAGCCATCAGCCCCTCACCCAGCTGGCCAGGCACACCAGCAGGTGGATATCCCTCAAGGGGTCCCAGACTGCAAGAGGGCACAGGCTGAGCTGAGGGATTCCCCCCGAGTGCACAAATTTTTGCGCACTGGGCCCCTAGTTTACTATAAAGTAGGATAAAGCCTTGAAATTCCCAACTGAATCCTTTTAGGTGTTTGGATAATAGATATACCCATGAAATCAGGCATAAGTCAAATTTTATAAATTATATCATTTAACTGCATGAAAGAAATTTACTCTGGTGGAATCTGACTGACAATCATGCAAAATCTATTAAAAACACCCTAATTTACTGTGGTTGGTAAAGAGTATGGGACATGTAACAAACATAGCAGTGGGTGGCAGAAGACCTGCATTTATATTATAATATAACTAGGGGCCCGGTGCACAAAAATTTGTGCACTCGGGAGGTCCCTCAGCCCGGCCTGTGCCCTCTCGCAGTCTGGGACCCCTCAGGGGATATCCACCTGCTGGCATGCCTGGCCAGCCTGGGTGAGGGGCTGATGGCTGTTTGTAGGCTGGTCAAACACCCCAGTGGGAACCCTCACCCTATGGGGGTGTGGCCAGCCTGGGTGACGGGCTGAGGGCCGTTTTCAGGCTGTCCACAGTCCATTCAGGGTTCAGGTCCCTACTGGGGTGCCTGGGCAGCCTGGGTGTGGGGCAGAGGGCCGTTTTCAGGCTTTCAGGCTGCCCACAGCTCCCACTGACCCAACGTCCCAGTAAGGCTGGCTGGAGTCAGGATTCTGGGGTTTATTTATCTTTTATAATTGAAACACTGTTGCTTTAAGCCGCGGCCTAGGCAGGTAATGAAGCCTCCTGTTTGCTTCAGCTCCATGGTTTCTATAATTGAAACAATGTTGCCTTAGTAGAGGCCTAGCCGGCCTAGGCAGACAGTTTCCTCCATTGCTGGTGCAATGGAAGCCTCCTATTTGCTTCAGCTCTGTGGCTTCTATAATTGCAACTATGTTGCCTTGAGCAGAGAGAGACTCAGCCGGCCTAGGCAGACAGTTTACTCCTGGTGCAACGGAACCCACCTGTTTGATCTAGTTCTGTGGTGGTTGGCCTCCATCTTGGTTGGGTTAATTTGCATACAGCTGCTCTGATTGACTGGTGGGTGTGGCTTAGGTGTCTCAGGGAAATGGTCAATTTCAATGTTACTCTTTTATTAGAGTAGACTAGCACTTACAGACTATGCTCTTAGCCTTTTAGCCACCACAAGCAACATTGTTCTCATCTGAAAACCACGTTAGCTTCTCTGAAAGCCTTGTGAAATCTCACCTCTCACTCAAACATTGCTGAGAATCTGGGTTTTCATTGACTTTCTTTGTTAAAACTAAGTGTGTCTCATAGGGAAGAATAATATGGCATCCACTCAAATTGTAGAGACTTAAGAAAGAAAATATTCACATGGTCTGAACTGAATTCCAAAAGCTTTCATGAAGGAGGTGAGTTGGGCCCAAAATGCTTGGCTGGCTACTCAAAGACTTAATCGAATAAAACGCAGAGAGCCACTCTGGTTCAGAGCAGCCGAAGAGGGTGCCCTGTACTTTACAGCTGGCTGAGATGAAGAAGGCATATTTAAGTTAGTTTTAAAGACAATGAATGACAAGGGCCAAAACTCCAGGCTCCAAGTACCCCCATTACGCCCTAGAGCCCTTCTCCTGCCTGCAAACAGAACATCAGCTGGGAGAACCATGACTGGTATGTTTGATTCAGTATATTTGAATAGTGCCATAGAGAATGGACCAGAGAAGAGACCAGCAGAGTAATACTGAAGTTGCTCCACATCCATCAGTTTTTATTTAAACAATAGCATCCAATTGTTGACATCTCTTTACTGAAAATCAGAGGAGCACACTCGGCAGGGATTGGCTACACCATTTGTAAGGCCCTGAATCATTTCAGAAACATCACCTTCACAATGAAGAAGCATCCCCAGCTACATTCGGCCTAACTTTGTTTCTATTTAATTAGCACATGGTTGTTACTGCTTCTCAGAACACTCTAGCCCTGACTTACAGCCTCATCTCTCCTCTCTACTCATTTAGAAAGCTCTACCTTATGAAAGGCCAGAATAAAGCACCAATCCTGCAGAATCTCAACCACCGTCAAATAAGTATCTGAAAAATTACCTACAAATAAACAAAAACCTGAGAGGGAAGTTTCTCAAACACAATCTTTTACATACCCGGAACGTTAAAATCCTCTTAATTGGGCCAAGTGGAAAATTAAAGCTGTGAATTGCAAAGAAGATGAACCAAGACAAAATGTGCAAGGATGAGGGCCACAGGGTTCAATGATACACATCAGGTTGACATTTTGGTGCAAATCTTAGCAAATCAACCTTTGGTCAAAGAAGCTACAAGGAATGCATCCTATAGCCTTCAACAAAGTACAGCTAGAAGTTAGAGTAGTGATTTTACATCTGTTGTTTGCTCATCTATATATATAAAAAGCCAACAACCGGAATGCCATAATGACCAGAATGACCCATCACTATGATGCCCACTGAGGCCAGCAAATTGGGCAGATCAGGGGTCGGGAAGGGGGCTGGGTTGCCAAGCTCCTGCAGCCCCTCACCCTCACTCGGCCCCACTCCAGATCGGACCCCCCCTAACCTGATCAGGGGCAGGGCCAGCAGCCCACTGCCCACAGCCCCTCCCCATGGCTGGCCCCACCCCCAATCAGTCCCCCACCCCAATTGGAGGCGGGGCCTGCTGGCCAATTTCCCATGGCCCTTCCCCTCAGCCAGCTTCAGCCCTTATCAGCCCCCCCTTACACCAATTGGGGGTGGGGCTGGCCAGCCAAACTCCCACAGCCCTTCCCCCAGCCACTGACCCTCAATAGGCTCCCCACCCCATTCAGGGGCAGGGCTGGCCAGGCCACTGTCCACAGCCCCTCCTCACAGCTGGCCCAACCCTAATTGGGCCCCAATCAGGGCAGGCTGGCGAGCCAACCTCCCACTGGTCCCCACCCATGCACGAATTCATGCACTGGGCCTCTAGTTCTATATAATAAAAGGCTAATATGCAAATTGAACAGAACAACCAGTCACTATAACACACACTGACCACCAGGGGGCAGGCGCTCAATGCAGGAGTTGCCCCCTGGTGGTCAGTGTGCTCCCACAGGGGGGAGCACCATTCAGCCAGAAGCTGGCAAGCATAGAGGCGGTGGCAGGAGCCTCTCCCACCTCTGCAGCAGTACTAAGGAGGTCCAATTGCCCAGCCTAAGCTGTCAGTCGGACATCCTCTGAGAGCTCCTGGACTGTGAGAGGGCACAGTCCAGGCTGAGGCTCCCCCACCCCCATGCACAAATTTCATGCACCAGGCCTTTAGTTGACAAATAACAGACTATGTATTGCAGAAGAATAAGTGTGATTAAAAGCAGGTGAAGTTTAACTAAGTAAGATATTATCAACAATGATATTAATGCCCAGTCAGCATGGCTCAGTGGTTGAGCATCGACCATGAACTAGGAAGTCAGGGTTTGATTCCAGGTCAGGGCACATGCCCGGGTTGTAGGCTCGATCCCCAGTATGGGGCGCCCAGGAGGCAGCCAGATCAATGACTGTCTCTCATCACTGATGTTTCTATCTCTCTATCCCTCTCCATTCCTCTCTGAAACCAATAAAAAATACGTTTAAAAACACACAATGATATTAATTAACAAAACAAGTAGACTATCTGAAAAAGTAAACATTTGCCCTCAGAAGTTATCATTGTCCCCGTGGTCTCTGGCATCCTGTTTCATGTGTGTGCAGGTGAATTATTATCTCCAGATAAGTCCCTCCTTCCTCTCAGGCATCACGATTCCAACGTGCCTCTTTCCCACTTCTCTGCTCTCACAGAGGCAAATCCAGTTTCTTCCCTACAGAAATGCATGCAACCCCTTCAGTAATCCAACCTAAGTTTTGTTAGTATGCTTTCCCCTCCATCCCCCTTGACGTTTTCTGTCCCTACTTCCACTGATTTTTGTGATCATTTTCCGAGCTCTCCGCAATGCTTGAGAAGCAATGCATCTCCTTCAGACAGACCTCCAACCAGAGGCTGTTTTGAGCATTCTTTTATGAATCTCTGTCTTTTTTAATTGAAGAACTGCAACCTATGCCATGCACCAAGAGGCGTCCATTTATATCAAATGACAGATCCTCTTTTCTGAAGCATGCCCGCTGAGTATTTTTGTTTAGTACATAGACAAAGTGACTATTACTGAGTATATAACATTAAAAAGAGAAAAACCCCAGAGGGAAACATCCTTTTCGATGTGGAGATGGGGAAAGAAGAAAAATGACTGCAAGTGCAAATGCTTCTCTGCAACTGTAAAGCATGTACCTTACACAAGTCAGAGAGACTTTTTCTTCTCTCTAACAAAAAGATAGCGTATTTGTCACAAAGCTGCATGTCTTTTACCTTTTAAAGCAGGTTTTTAGGGTACATTTGTACCCAGCAAGAATTTTATCCTGCCAGATTCACCACAGGAAAAATCGAAACGGAAGGTTGAAGACTGAAGGAAAGTGACTTAGCTAAGGTCAGAGGAAACAGAATAGACACCATCAGACTATCGTTTATCTACCCCATACTTAGTGCACTTTCTAGAATAATGCCAAAGCCAATTTCTATAAAAAGTCAGTACTTCAATTTGGCAAAACTTAACTTTTTTTTCCTGTGCTTTAAAGGAAGTGAAATTAATTTTTCTTCATATAGACTGAAGATCTGCCTTGCCAGCTTCAAGCTTAACCAGGGGAGGAGTCTACAACCAGCTGATGAGCCCAAAAGTGGCACAAGGCAGACAGTGCTTAGTTAAGTCTCCCACAGAGGGCAGCTTCGAGGGTTTGTCTGCAGTTTTCTGCAAGAGAATAAAATAATCTAATAAAAGGCCAAATCTTAAGGTGAATCTAAAAGACTGTTCTCTTCAGTGGCCAAAACTATTTAGAAGGAGAAATCTTAGTTTTCCTCCCCAGCATAAACTGGCAGCCAGACATCCCTTTCACAATCCGGAATCGCTGGCTCCTAACCATTTGCCTGCCTGCCTTCCTGCCTGATGGCCCCTAACCACCTCTGCCTTGGCCGGCACCTGAGATCCAGGCTTCCCTCCTCTGGCCAGTTGCAGGCAACCGGGACCTGGGCTGGCCATAGGCACCCGGGACCTGGGCCGACTTCACCCGGGCTGGCCACCTGAAACCCACGGCAGCGCTGCCCAGGCAGAATTCTATCCCAAGACCCTGGGTAGTGCCACCCAGGCCTCAACTTTTTCAGGAAGGACTTCAGGAAGGTCATCTGAAAGACTGCCAGTCTATCTGGTCTAATTAGCATATTACCCTTTTATTATAGACTAGGGGCCTGGTGCTCAAAAATTTGTGCACTTGGGGCATCCCTCAACCCAGCCTGTGCCCTCTCGCAGTCTGGGACCCCTTGGGGTATGTTCACCTGCTGGAATGCCTGGCCAGCCTGGGTGAGGGGCTGATGGCTGTTTGTAGCGAGGCTGGCTGGGATTTATTTAACTTCTAAAGTTGATACTTTGTTGCTTTAACCAGAGCCCAGGTCAGGTTACCCCTGACAATCCAGGCTCCCAGAGTTTCCTTAAGCCCAAGGCTGGAAGCAGGTATCTGAGGTTTGTTTATCTTCTATAATTGAAACTTTGTTGCCATGAGCAGAGGCCACAGCCAACCTAGGCAGACAGGAACCTTAGCTTCCTCTATCTCTGGGGCAAGCCTCCTGCTTATTCCAGCTCAGGCTGCCCATAGCTTCCATTGATCCAACGTCCCAGCAAGGCTGGCTGGAATCATGTTTCTGGGGTTTATTTATCTTCTATAATTGAAACATTGTTGCTTTGAGCAGAGGCCCAGCCGGCCTAAGGGAAGACTCCTGCTTATTCCAGCTCCATGGCTGCTGGCTGCCATCTTGGCTGGGTTAATTTGCATACAGCCACTCTTATTGGCTGGTGGGCGTGATTTAAGTATCTCAGAGTGAGGGTCAATGTGCATATTACTCTTTTATTAGATTAGATAACTGGGAGTAATTCAAATCCCACTATAGACCATTTTTTGTTTAAATTACTGAAAAAAAGAATTATTTCACTTTGATATCCTGACAAAAACTTTAAGACTTAAGAACAGACCCTGCAGGGTCTGTATTTTCATGGCACATGCTTCTTAAATCCCAAAAGCACTGTATCAATGAAATGGAACCTTCATTCACTTACTGCTCAGAGACAGCATCACCTGCATTTCTTCTCAGGTTGGGCAAGCCTTTTGGGGACACTGGCATATAGAGAAAGGTGTAAAATGCCACTTCAGCTTGAGTGGCAGAAATGGGATTTGATGAAATGGTTCCATAACCCAATCCTGAGATAGGCCAATACTGAGATCACTGAGGCTTTTTCCACTTTCTTCAGGAACTTATGCTGACTTCTTTTTATCAAGAATCATGAAGCTAGTTGTTTATACCTAAAACATTTTTTTTAAATTCTCCCATAATTTCTACAAGAAAACATGAAGAGGAAAAGCTCTCTCACAAATAACCCATCCTTATTGAAATTTGTGTCCCAACAGAATAGCCTGTTTGAGGTTCATGGTGCAGGTATACTAATGAGAAATCAGAAATTCATCAGGTCTCATCCCAGCAGGTCTCAGCTGTCACTTCTAGAACAGGCTTCAAAACTGGGTGATTGGTTGCCCTTCCACTGGCAAGTAAGGGGTTTATACTGGTCCAGGAAGTTCAGCTCACAGTGCAAACTGGTGGGGGACTAGGAGGGTTTCTGGTGTACATGGGGATGTACACACCCGTGTCTCCTCATCTCTTTCAGGCAGGCAGCCTGGTCCCAGCACTCGCTAAGGTAAAGATCTGAGACAGTATTTATGGAAGAGAGGAAGTATGTGCAAATATAATGCTTAGCAGGGGAAAAGTGGCAGATCTCCTATCTCAAAGGACAGACTGGCCAACAATTCCTTCTGATCATCAGGCTTCTTCCTCCCCGCCTTCCCCCCCCCCCCAACTTAATCCACTCAATCTCTCCCCACCTCTGACTGCTTCCCCAGGAAATGAGGCCGAATTTAAACCTGCTTTTGCGTGTTCTCCGACCTGGTAAAACATGGATCCATTTGCTCTGTGTAGTCACGCCAACTGATCCCCCAGGTCCCTAGACTATGGCACAAGATCTGAGAGGTGAGAGAAAGTGGAGGGCAGTGGCCATGGACCGGGATTCAGATAAGGTTTCCCTTCCTTGAATCCTGTTTCCCACCTGATCCGCTGCAAGAGCGCTGCTGGGGCCCACAAAGCATGGCACAGAACAGCGGTCTCCAGGGCCTGGGTCGGGAGCCCGAGATGCTCCAACACACCCTCGGGGTCCAGGGAGGCAAAGCAGAGGACGCTCTGGGTGAGAGGACTGACTCCTGCACCGAAAGAGGACCGAGTCTCCGCACAGCCAGTTCCCGCTGCCCTGCCTTTCTGGAATCCCACCCAACTCTAGAAGCCCACAGATCTGGAAAATTCCGAAAGCGAAACCGCAAGCAGGTCTCCATAAGTTTGGGAACCGCCTCCCAGGCTTCTTGGCAACGACTCTGCACTCCCCACACCACAAATGTCATCAAAGACAAGCGACCCTCGGGGTGGCGACCGCTCCCGCAAGGCCACCCCCTCCCGGTCCCCAAGCACCTCCCTGGGCTTTTTACTGTAAAGGTGCCCAGCCCCAGGCCGCCTGTGTCCCGAGTCTCCCTGCCCGCCACCACGGGGTACAGGGCGGTGGTCGGCCGGGCTCCTCCCGCTCCTCCCCCGCCATAAAGGGAAACTTGGGCCCTTCGAAATCCTGTGGAATGTTCTTTGTAATCGATTGTACATTCGCTCTTCCACGGCAAAGCTCGGTGCCAATTCGCAGCTTTCGAGGCGCTGGGGGGAATGGTGCGCTTGTCCGCGGCGGCGTCAGGAGGGGGAGGAGGGGGAGGGTTCCCGGCTGAAACTGCAGTTTACGGGCACAGAGCCATTTTCCACTTCATCGGAGCCCACGGGGGAGCTGTCCCCGAGAGGACGCACCGGCAGCGCAGGCTGGAAGCCCCGGGGACGCGCAGCGCGCTCGGCCCCATGACGCGGAAGGCGTCTTTGCTGAAGTGTCGCCAGTCTCTTATCCTATCTTCCCACGCGAGAGGGAAAATCTGCCGCAGGGTCTCCGAACCTAGTGAGGCTTAACCCTGACCCTCCCCCCCACACACACACACACACACACGGGACACCGCGGGAAGAGGCAAGACTCTCCCTCCGCACGGTGTCTAAGTGGAGAGGACGAGATGATCCTATGGGTCCCCCCCCCCCGCGTAGGCCCCTGTAAATGCCCAAAAACCACGTTACAGCGTTAACTACAAACCTAGCCAAGACGATCATTTAAAAACGTCTCTGTGCGCTTGGCTGACGTGCCATCAGGTTCACCGGTCCAGAGAAGGGCACCTGGACATGCCATCGCCAGGCTCCGGGGACCGTGCGCGGCAGCCGCGTGGCCCGGGTCCCCGGGGTCCCTCTCGCAGCCACGGCCGCGGAACCTCCGCTGGGCAGCTGCGTCCGGGCCACTGGCGACCCCTGTCGGGGACCTCTGTTTACAGCCAAGCGAGCTCGGGTTTGCTTGCTTTCCCTTGGGCTCCCCTTACAGGCTCCAACTTTGACCCCAAACTCCAGTTCCAGACCCTCCCCGGCCCCCGATGCCAGCCTTCCTCAGGCCCCTCGCCGCCTACTCAACCCCCAAGGCGACAGCTCCGCCCGCTAGCGGGGAGGACGCCTCTCTCCAATCGAGCCCTCCAGGAGCCGGACCGGGGCTAGAGACACTTTCTTCAGAGGACGTTTCCCCATCCCCCTCCTTCCTTGGAGCGCAACACCCAAGCAACTCCTTGCCAAGGCCGCCTGGACCCTACACGCTTTCTGGCGGAGGTCCCAGTGCCCCGGCTCTTCTGCCGCTCCCCCTTCACCCTCCCCACGCCACGGGCGCGGGCCTCTCACTTCCCCACCCCACCGGGCGCGCAGCGTAGCAGGAGCCACTGCGAAGTGCAGCGCGCCCCTGTGCATGCACACACAGCACCCCACTGGCTTCTGCAGCCTACTTGCACCCAGTCCCCTGCACCCAATCTCAATACGTGCTCTTCAATAGCACCTTCTCGCCCCATCAACTCCGAAGCTTTCCCGCACAAGATTCAGCATAGAGAGAGCGAGAGCGAGAGCCCTTCTCAGAAAAAGCCGAAATAAATCATTCCTCCTTCCCTCATGTATTTTGCACCACGTGTCAGCAGTTTGTCACGTCAAATCATGGCAGGATCTGGTTCCAAGATGCACGCGCGCACACATTCGGGGCGGGTCTCTTTGACATCACCACCCCCCCCCCCCCCCCCCCCCCCCCCCCCCCCCCCGCAGCCGTACACACAGGTAAGCACACAGCTCCCGAAGCACACGGCCCTTGCGCTGGAAGGCCCCAGTCCTGGCCAGCGACGCCCCTTTCCCCTCTAGCAATGGACTAGACACGCAGACTTTGACCACGGAAAAAACGAGGGCAGCTCACTTCCTCCCCTTTTCCCCACTTAATTCGCTCTAGCAGCTCCGGGTGTAGCCAAAGAAAGTAGAAACGAAGGGACGGCAACTCCAGTGGCGTTTTTTCCCACTTCCAAACCTTTATTTTCAGTTTTTAAAAGCCACCTTAGCCCGCCATATTGGAACTGGCACGGTTTCTAAATACTCCTTCCCCGCAGTTGTAGCGCTTCCAAGGAAGCACAAGTACAGATCGGGCTCTGGACGCGAGTCCGGCCGCTGCGAACCCACCACGTCCCCCTCCCCAGGCGGAGTCTCCCTCCCCCTCCCCCCGGCTGAGTCCCCTCCTGCCGCCCGGGGTGGGAATCAATAAATACATGTAGCAGTTCCTATGGTTGTTGTTTTTGGCGGATTTTACACACACACACACACACACACACAGAAAATAACTCCAAAGCCAGATCAGGTTAGTAATTTTGAAAGGAGGTCATATGAAAGTAGACAACAGGAAAGCCCCAAGTGACAGGATATTACTTTAAAGAAAGAAAAAAAAAAAGAACAAAAAGATCATCCACGCCGGAACACGCTCCAAAACTACTACTGACAATTTCATTTCGGCTGCACAGGCGAATGTTTCCAAGGGGGCGATTCCGAATGTGCACCGGTTCTTCACCCCCTGGATGGTTGGTCGCCAGTCCTCCCCCCACCATCCCTCCCCCAACACATCAACACACACAGAGACGAGAGAGAGAGAGAGAGAGAGAGAGAGAGAGAGAGAGAGAGAGAGAGACCCCAGCTAGGAGCTCAGGGGAACAAGGGCGGCTGCATCGCTAAAAGGAGCGCAAATGCGGAAGGTGGGCGGCGGGAGGGGACCGCTAGCACCCGAGGAGGACGGCACTTAGCAACTACGGACGGCCGCCCGGAAGGCCGGGGTTCTCCAAGCCCAGGGACCAGGGGAAAGGGGACCGAGGAAGCAAAAATGACAACCCGGAGCGCAGAGCGGAGTTTGGGGCTCTGCTCAAGTGCTGTCGCTTTCTCCTCCAGCCTTTCTCTTTCGCTCCTCTCCCTCAGCTCCCACCCCCCTCCACTCCAGCCCCTCTATCCCAGGCTGGATGGAGCTTCCCTTTTTTTCTAAGCTAAAAAAAAAAAAAAAAAAAAAAAAAAAAAAAAAACCTGACCGGCGCACTCAACCTGCGGGCCGGAGGTCTGCCGGCGGGGCGAGCCGGGCGCGGGCACAGCGGCCGGCGCAGGGTCCTACCTGGAGAAGTTCGTCCGCCGCTCGGCGTGGACCGAGGCCCCGGGCGCCGCCGGCGAGGACGCCGGCCTCGCTCGCAGGCTCTGCCGGGCTCCCGCTCGCTCAGCGCCGCCTGCTCCCAGCCCGCCGCCTCCCTCGCGCGCCCGCTTCGGTCCTCCGACTCCCACTACAGCCTCATTCCAATATGGCATCCTCTCTGTGCGCATGCCCGGCACTCTTTTTTAAGATTATGATTTCGTGTGCGTGCAGCGAACTCCTTCAACGACCTTTCCCAGCGCTTGCCCACGGTCTTAAACCAATTAGCCTGCGGGACGTTCTCGACTCCCGCCTCGGCCCCCCGCCTGGCACACCACACACAGCGCACTGGCACCCACTGCACGCTCCCGCGGCCCCCTCGCCAGCCCGCTCCCCTTCCTCCTTTCCCTGAGCTCCCTCCATACACAATGTGCAGAAAGTTACATTACAGGCTTTTCCGCAAATCCGTACACTGGGCAATCTGGGCGCGCTCCGCGGGTCGCTGGACACTTTGTTTCCTCGGTTTGCAATCCCGCTGTCGACCAAGGGCACACGCCGACTTGCGCTTTATCCACCGCCGACTCGTAGGACCTGAGTGAAATTCAGTGCTCTAAACCACCTTTGCCCCGCCCACTGCGCCCCACCCTGTAATTAAATTGAGCCTTTTCTATGGAAATTAAAATATTTCCTAGACCCTAAGGGTTGGCTGGAGGGGGCCCGGAAGAGGTTTTCCAGTTGGGGCTGCTCTGGTGAGCTTGCTGCTGCTGCGATCTGAGGGGTTGAGCAGGACGCAGGTAACAGAGGTCGCCACGGCTTCTCCTGGGGCAATGCCCAGGCCTGGGTGCCCGAAGAGGACACCTGGCCTCGGGTGGCTATTGTGGGGCGGGAGAGAATCCTGCCCGAGTTCTCGTGGCCCTTGGCGACTCTCGGAGTGAATAGGAGGCAGCGCAGCCGGGAGCAAGGCAGTCCAGCCGGCGTGTGCGGGTCCGCGGGCTCCTTGCCCGGGGCATGGGAAGAGGACAAAGAGGATCTTCCAGTACCTGGGGCGCAATGGCTGGGCAAAGAATGAACGAAATAGTCCCAAATTCGGAGAAGCTGGTGAGGCCAAATGGGCAAGAACGAGAACTTCCGACGGTGGGCTTGGCTGTACCGAAGACTGAGAAGATGCCGGTTGCGGCTGTAATTTATTGCCCGAGAAAGAGAAAACGGATGTTTCTTGGAGGGAGGAGGGGTTGCCTTACCGCCGCAGGGGATGAAATTACCCCCTTCTCCCAACCCCGTGTCAACCTCTTTCCTACGAACCCCTCCGGCAGGCCCCAGAGCTCCAAGAGGACCCCACGCTTCCGGCTCCTGGGTGTCACATCGCCTCCCACCCTCCAGCGCCCCGCCACCCTAGCAAAGTCCTGGAAGACCAGGAAGCTCCAGCAGGTGAGATCTTTGGAGGAGAGGATGTTCGGAAGGGCGAGGGGCTGGGGCAGGAGCCTGAAATGCATTCGGCGAGGCAGTCTGACCGCGCACAGGACCCGCGGGAGACTCGCCACGTGGCTTCTTTCCCCGACAGCGCGGCCCCAGAGGATCTAGAGGAGCCACGGGAGGAACATGCCACAAAGTCTGGGGATCTTCTGCTCAGACGAGGACCCACAAGCTACAGAGATCCTGGGCGGGGGTCCGAGGCAGGGAGAGCACTGACGTCTTGGAGAGCACGATGTACAAAATGCCTTCCTCTGAGGTGGCACCTTGAGTCAAGCAATTCACGCAGTTTAAACTTCAGCCCAAGTCTGCATCTCCTCCAGCTTCCCAGCCCCCTTCTCTTGGAGACGCCATGCAGGTGCCCCGAGATCTTTATTTTTTTAAATACATTTTATTGATTTTTTACAGAGAGGAAGGGAAAGGAATAGAGAGTTAGAAACATTGATGATGAGAGAAACATCAATCAGCTGCCTCCTGCACAGTCCCTACTGGGGATGTGCCCGCAACCAAGGTACATGCCCTTGACCTGAATCGAACCTGGGACCCTTCAGTCCGCAGGCCCTCGCTCTATCCACTGAGCCAAGCCGGTTAGGGCTACCCCAAGATCTTTAGAGGCCAATGAAGGCAAACGCCTCAAGCCAACTGCATCCTGGCCTGGCACCCCCAGCCCCGAATTGCCTCCCTCTAGGTCGTGGGGCCGCTCCAAAGTGAGTCGGACGTAGGAAGCCGGGAGGGAGGGAGGGAGAGAGGGGACCGGACAGTCGCTTCCCAAGAGCACTTACCCAGCCTGAGTCCCAATCTGTGCACTCTTGCCCTCCAGGGGGGTCACCAGCGCAAACACTGCGGAGCGCGAAGCGACGGGAGGGCTCCGCGTGCGGGCCCCCCTGCAGCCTGGCTCCCCGCCCGCGCTGCGCCCGCGGCCGTCGGTCGTGGTGACGCTGCAGGCGGCCCCGGTCTGCACTCCTCCCACGTGCGATCCAGCCCTCGAGGCAGCTCTCAAGATCCCTGGAAGGGACCGAGGATCGCTCCTCGCTCCTGGAATCCACTAATCCCGCGGCTCTTTTTTCGAGAAAGAACCTATATTCCCTCTCCACCAGCTGTGGCTATGAGAGAGGCAGCCAGCCACTGCGCCGACTCCAGGCTTGTTTACGGGTGTTAAGTCATTATTATGCACGGAATGTTATTTCATCAAAATAAAAAAAAAAATGCAAGGGAACACTAATCCCTAACTTGATAATGGTGTACACATTCTGTTCCGGTTCCTCCAAGGTAATGGAGTCTCTATGTTTTTGGTACTCAGACCCTTATACTATTTTGTCTATTTGTCTACAAAAGTGTGGAGGAGTTGGAATTCTTTGTACTACGATAAAGAAAGAAAATCACGAAGCCAGAGCACACAATCATTGCATTGTTATCACAAAGAATCTCAACGTTGTCAATGGTGAAACTTCTCAAAGGTTGTCAACCTTCTGCTTTTGTATTGCTTTTTCCACATGACTTCTTAAAAGTTTCTTAGCTTTTTTTCTATTCTCCCTCCATTCTCCTTTATTCAAGGACACCACAGAGGCAAATGAAAATTGGTTAGAAGATTCCCCAAGGCATTCCAAGCAGCCCCTTCATCCCATTCCAATACCTTCCAACTTTCATTTTTATTTCAGACACAGACACTTTAGGGATATGGGTATCCAGGTGTAGAATCCACACTAAATCAATTAAACATAAAGAGAGAAAAATCCAGTATTGTTAGTCAAGGATAAAGCCTTGGGAAAAACTAAATGTTTCAAAGAAAAGAAGGCATAATACATTCCAACTCAGAGAAATTTAACCACGTGCATCTCATGGCTTTACATTTCTCTATATATTGTTAACATTTACTAAAAATCTTGGTAAAAAGAAGCCTTGATCACACCAACTGCCTGTAACTGTTATGCTGTTTCTAAACTATGGTTAAGCCACGAATTTTATCACTTTAAAATGCACCTGCACACCTAAGTTATGCATTCAAAGGGACTTTGGAATTCTTTCAAATGACTGAGACTAAATCCTATAAAACATTAAAATTACATTTCTTAATTGAAAATATTTATATGATATTTTTATTTGTCTGATGATACAGCACAAATTAGGAATTTTTTTAAACTTAAAGTTTTTCTCTCATTCCGTGTGTTTCTAAGTATTGCTTCACAAGACTTATTACAAGGTGAGCGAAAATTATATGCACATTATTTTATTTATTTTAAAGATATATTTCAATTAAATCTCGGTACAACAATCTTCAACCAACTTGCTCATAATTAACCCATGTTTAACCTGTTATTTCCCACTAAGAAAAGGAAATGCCCTAAAGGGGAGTGTTTTTTTCATATAGAAAATCTCTAATGAGATATCAGACATATCTTGCTTAACACAAAAGCAGAAGGGGGAAATCCTCCCCAAGAACCCCTCAAAATAACCAAGTATTTGAAGAATTTTTGCAGTCTTCTTTTTATTAAAGCAGCAATTGTCCACTGGTGTACCACAAGAATTTTTTAAATGTGCAATACCAGGGACACTGAACTCTTTTCTCTTAGATTGTCAAATTAAAAAAATGACAACAACCAACACAACAATGACCATCCAATGTAGATACTTTATCTTGAACCAAGAATATATAGGTCAAATAATACAGTTGCCTCTTACTGGTCATTTGGCATAATAAAGTTGCACACAATTGGTTAATTCTTGGCACCAGAAATCCTTATATATGAGTCTAGGCACTGGATTTTTCAAATTTTTATTTATCATGTTTTAATCATCACCTGAGAATTGACTTATTGATTTGAAAGAGAGGAGAAGGGAGAGGGGGAGAGAGAGAGAGAAACATCAATGTGAGAGAGAACATCATTTGGTTGCCTGCTGTATGTGCCCCCACTGAGGATTGAACTCACAACCTAGGTATGTCCCCTGACAGGGAATCTAACCCACAACCTTTTAGTATATGGGACAAAGCTCCAACCAACTGAGCCAAACAGGCCAGGACAGCACCTGATTTTTTTAAGTCATTTGGGAGCATATAGTGTAGAATCACTTTTTTTAAAAAATCAATCAAAATTATACCTATTTTTTGTCAGGCTGGAAAAAACACACAATATATTTTATGTTGTGCCACAGAATTTTAGGAATTAGTTTATGTGTGCCATGAGATGAAAAATGCTGAAAATCGCTGTATTAGAAGCTTGAAACCTAAAGGTGTTGTCCCTTAGGCTACATAAGGTAGTGTTTTCACTTTGTAAGGTCATTGAGAGTAAAATCTAAAGACCTTACCTTATTTTTCTCAACCTTTTCCCTATTGCCAGTTCAAGCACTTGGCCTGTATATTAGGAGTCAAAACAACCTCATCATTGCTTCGTCACTAATTTCTGTGGGACCTGTGTAAGTCAACTGACCTCTCTGACCCAGTCTTTTCTCTTGGATAAAATGCAGGGACTGGACTAGATGTTTCAAACACTGAAGAGTGCTTCTCCATCTACCTCAGCCCAAAAGCACAAATTGCTTTCCATAATATTCTAATGCATCTCTGCCAGTTTGAAACGGTGAAGCTGTGAGCTCCGGGTTCACAAAGAGAGGAAAAATGAAGTGAGCAAATGTGCCGGAGAAGAGCACAAGGACCTTCTCTGTCCTACCATTCAACCCATGTTTCTGCCTCATTTAGATGACTGTTGTGTTTTTGCATTTACTGTACAGATTTGAATTGCCCATAAAAGTGTCTGGGGCTGAGGTGAGAGTACCTATGATATTGAAGCCCCTTATACGTCCAGCGTAGTTCAGGGTTCCTATTCAGGGTTCGAGTTCTGAAGGAGGCCGCACACAAAATGAAGAGAGAGAGACTGGAAGAGAATCAATTTGGAAACTGGGGGACCAGGCGTGGCATCTTTCCTCTACCAGGGTAGATTGCCCACTGATGCCTGAGTCTCACCAGCCTTTTATTGAGTCTCTGAGAAAACAACAA
>PVJC01036708.1:0-17577 GCA_004026665.1 Murina feae | reverse complement strand
TGAATAGCAAGAACCTACAGCCAAAATTACTTTACCCAGCAAAGCTATCGTTCAGAACTGAGGGTCGGATAAAGACCTTCACAGACAAGAAAAAGCTAAAAGAGTTCATCACCACCCAACCAGTATTATATGAAATGCTGAAAGGTATCCTTTGAGAATAGAATAGAATCAGAGGCATAGAAAGGGAGTGGACTGACAACTTTCGGGGGTTAAGGGTGTTGGGGATGCGTGAAGAGACTGGACAATAATTGTACACCTATGGATGAGGACAGTGGGGGGGCAAGGTCAGAGGTTGGGGTGGGAATTGGGAGGAGGGGAGCTATGGGGGAAAAAAGAGAAACAACTGTAATAATCTGAACAATAAAGATAAATTAAAATTAAAAAAAAAAAGAAGCCTCTGGTTTGCTCTAGCTCCATGGCTGCTGGCCTCCATCTTGGCTGGGTTAATTTGCATACAGCCGCTCTGATTGGCCAAGAGGAATGGCTTGGCTGGTGGGCGTGGCTGTGAGCAGAGGCTCAGCCAGCCTAGGCAGGCAGTTGCAACAGAAGCAATTTGCATATTATTCTTTTACTAGGAGCCCGGTGCACAATATATTGTGCACTCGGGAGTCCCTCAGCTCAGCCTATTCCTGCCCAACCTTTGGCCTGCAGCCTGCCACCCACCCATAGCAACCCGCCCACCCCACACACACCACCGCCACCCACACATGGTGCCCCACCCACCCACACACAGCACCCACCACCCATGCAATAGGCTCCGCCCAACCACGCACACACAGCACCCGCCACCCGGCCCTTTGGCTCCGCCCACCCACACACACACACAGCACCCGCCACCCAGCCTCCACCTTGGCTGGGCTAATTTGCATACAGCCACTCTGATTGACTGGTGGGCGTGGCTTACCCCGTCCCGAAGAAACGGTTAATTTTACTATTTCACTTTTATTAGTTTAGATTAGATTAGATGCCATCCGTCTTTCATTGTTCTTGATCAAATGTCAGAACCATTCCTGCCAGTGGGTCAATGAAGGCAGTTGGCTAAGGTTATGGATTTTGAGAGGTTCTTGATATGAAGTAGCCATCCAGAAACCAACTTAGGATTTGATTTACCCAGCCTCTGAAACTCCTCAAAATAGTTCAGTGCAAAAGAATAGCATTTTTGTGGGGTTAGGGAGGGAGGTGCAAATCAGAGAGAAATTGGGCTGAAATAAGGGAATCATTTACCAAAAGGGAGCAGAATAAGTGTGGTGAGACAGGAGAGTCAAGGGGAAAGGATGTTTGACTCCTCTGCTGAAATGTCTTGGAATAGATCCTTTAACTTTTATACACAGTTTCTGAGTCTACATCTAAATGCACACCTTTAGAAAGTAGAAAGCTAAAAAAAAAAAAAATAGAAAGAAAAAGTAGAGAGCTAAAAGGAGCAGTGGTAATGTGAAAAAATATCTAATATGAACACTTGGAGTTTTTGTTTTGCTTAGACAAGGTAAACATTTAAGAAAAACCTTCAGCGAATAAGGCATATTTTAAGAGTTAAGGAATTTTGGTGTTTTAAATTTTTATTCCTTTTCCAAGTTTTTTCTTCATAACATTTTACCTGCCTTCTTAATGTGGCTTAGTGGTTTATATTTTCTAATTAATATTGCATATATGTTCCAAGTTATCATATTGCTTTGCAGTTTAATTTTGGATTTGGCAACTTCTATATTTCAGGAAATTAAAAACAGTAATCAGAAACATTTAGAAAACAGTGACAAGGGAATGGTGGTTTGTTACCTAGAAAAAATATGTAGTTGCAAACAAAAGAAAAAAGACCATAGAAGAAACTTTCTTATGGCCAAATGCTCTTCCACATCCTATTAGTACAAATTGTACTGCAGTTAGAAATTAGTTCCATGCAACCTCAGAGACTGGAATACCACTGCTAGCCTCTTGCCTAAGGTGTTACATAGGTGAGTTTGCTTTTGTTTAGGGTTTTACATAAATGTTAAGAAATATAGAAAATTCCTATAGCTAGTAGAATTGGAAGAAATGTTGAAGGTGACAGTCTATGGCCCCTTAATTTACAAAAATGAGAATATACTATTACTAATCTATAATAATAAAAGCATAATATGCTAATTAGACGAGACATCCTTCCAGACGACCTTCTGGTTGAAGCGGGGCTGCAAGGGAAGCCTGGGTCCTGGGTGCCAGAGGGAAGCCGGTGCCAGCACCCGGGGGAAGGAAGGCCTACTCTCGAACGAATTTCCTGTATCAGGCCTCTAGTGATATATAAGAGATGTACTTGAATAGTCTGTGAAAATATGAAATACTGAGACCTGGTCCCTAATCTTGACATAGAGGCAAGTGTACCTTCTTGAAATGCTTTGTAAAAAGTGGAATGTGCCCTAACTGGTTTGGCTCAGTGGATAGAGTGTCGGCCTGCAGACTGAAAGGTCCCGGGTTCGATTCCAGTCAAGGGCATGTACCTTGGTTGCAGGCACATCCCTGGTTGGGGGTGTGCAGCAGGCAGTTGATCGATGTTTCTCTCTCATTGATGTTTCTAACTGTCTATCCTTCTCCCTTCCTCTCTATAAAAAATCAATGCAATATATATATTTTTAAAAAGTTATAAAAAGTGGAACGTAGCCCTGGCCAGCATTGCTCAGTGGTTACAGTGTTAGCTTGAGCACCAGAGAGTCAGGGGTTTGATTCCAGATCAGGGGTACATATCTTGGTTGTAGGCTCAATCCCTGGCCTGGGTCAGGGAGCGTGTAGGAGACAGCCAAACATTATGTCTCTCTCACATCGATGTTTTTCTCCTCCCCCATTCCCTTACACTCCCAAAAAATCAATGGAAAAAATATCTTTACTCCTCAAGTGAAGATTTAAAAAATAAGTGGAATGTAAGCATAATGATAAACCAAAATAGATGTGTAGATGTCTTTGTTACTTTACTGTCAAAGAGATTTGTCAGTGTTTTATCTTTATACTTTTACACATTTAAGTACTATACAATGTTACTTTTGTTTTTAACTTTGCAGGCTAACATCCAGTCAATCATGGCCTCTGAAAAACAAGTGAACATCCTGATGAAGTTGTTGGATGAGGCTCTACAGGAGGTAGATCAGATTGAATTTAAACTCAGCAGTTACGAGGAAATGCTCCAAAGTGTGAAAGAACAAATGGACCAGATCTCTGAAAGCAACCACCTAATTCACCTTAGTAACACTAATAATGTAAAACTCCTGTCTGAGATAGAGTTCCTTGTGGTAAGTGTGGTTATAAATTACCAACAGCAAAAAATAAATAAATAAAAATCTAACGGATAATATGTTAAACCCACTTGTAAACATTTTTCTAATTTTCTTATGAGAGCAAGGTTTAAAATAATTACAAATCCTAATGGTAAGAATGAGTGGCCTGTGAATTTCCCAAAATTGCAAGTGCCATTGTTATATTTACATATATTACAGAACCACATGGACTTGGCCAAAGGTCATATAAAGGCCCTTCAGGAAGGAGATCTTGCGTCTTCTAGAGGCATTGAGGCCTGCACCAATGCCGCCGATGCCCTTCTGCAGTGCATGAATGTAGCTCTTCGACCAGGTGTGTTCATTGGAAGTGGTAAATGAGACCAAGGATCGGCAGTTAGTGTGTAATGGAGCAAAATACTTTTGACAAGAAACACATGGGGCAAGTGGTTGAGGGTTATGTGATTGACTACTCAAACAAGTTTCACTTATTTCCAAACATATTTCTATTGGCACAGAGAACTTTTTCATTTCAGTTCCTTTCATCCGTGATCCAAGGTAACACCACGATTTTTCGTCAGTACAGTCCACAAAACCTGGCACAAAGTAGATGCTTTGGTTAGACCAGAGATCATAAGGTTTTGCTAGGCCCATGATTCCAAAACTAGACTTTGCATCAGAATCACCTAGAAGGCTGGTTAAAATACAGATTGCCAGCCCCCACTCCCAGATTCAGTATGACTGGGGTGAGGCCCTAGAATCCATATTTCTAACGATGCTGAAGAAATACCACTCTTGAGAATTGCTGTGCTATACTATTTTTCCCCTAACCTTTAAAAAAAAAAAGGAAACAAATAAACCAGTAAAATTTTGGGTTCTTCAAAACTGAAATATGGATACTTTTATAAATATACCCATGAAACATCGGAGAAATCTTTTTACCCATGAAAACAGTCAAGAAATAATCTGATTTCAGGCCATGACATGCTCCTGGCAGTCAAACAGCAGCAGCAGCGCTTCAGTGATTTGCGAGAGCATTTTGCCCGGAGACTGGCCAGTCACCTCAATAATGTTTTCGTTCAACAGGTAATTTATTTCATTGTTAATACTGGCATGTTCTTGTAGTTGTTCATATATCATCTTAAATTTAAATCCCTACAAAGAAGTTGTAATTCATTGGGATCTCAGCATATTCTTCACACATTTATTTGATTTTAAGATTTTTAATTATGTGCATATTTGCTCATAGATGTATTTAGCACCTCAACTGCCTCTGTTGGTTCCTTTAACTAAACTTCTCTGATCCTAGAAATCGTATAAATAACTATGCTTTCTTACTGCATATACCATTAAGATACTAAGGACAAACTTGTTACATGTTTACTATTTGGCCTGTTTTATTTTTTAATATTTCGATATAAGAACCAGGACTTAATTCCGTGTATGAAATGTTTCATTGGCTCTGTGTACTTATATACATGAGAAAAATGTAAATCCCAGTTGATTTAATCTCACACAAATCATTTGTCTACATTTTTATATAGAAAAGAATGTTATAATGAAAGTTGTGGCAATAATATCAGTAACATTAGAGTACATTAGAGGGATTTGATAATAGGCATTTTAATATCTGGTATAGTAAGTTAGGTTTCTTATGTTAGGTTTCTTATGTTCTTTATCTCTTTTATTAGGGTTATTGTGCAAAAGGAATTGTGGGAAATTTTGTTCATTAAGAAATGCTGTCTGAAACATTGGATTCTTATTTTGTTTTCAATTGTATTTACTATATATTTTATTTCTGATTAGTTTACTCAGGCTCTCCTTCAGCTCTATAATAGGTCCTCCTTTCTTTCGGTGCCTGTGAGTACATCAAATTTGGCTCAAGCTTCTCTGGTTCTTTTTATTTTTCTATAAAGTTTGCTAAACTTAACAGCCACAGAATCTTTATAGATTATAACTTGCTGATTTAAGCTACCTGCTAACCGTATTTGTAGCCATTTTTAAATGTCCCATCGTGAAAGTTTATTTTGGTCAAAAAGGCATTTAATGTCATTCTGCTTGCCTTTCTTCTTATCATTCTTTTACTCACTCCTTCATTTATTTAGAAATATTTGCCAGGTGATTGAGATTCATACCAAACATTTATTTGGGATAGACTAGCAACCGATCCTCCCCTCAAATAGCTGACAGTCTAGGGAAGGGAGATAGATCCTCAGGAAGGGTCAATGTTATGATAATAGTATAGGGGAGCGTAAAAGGAGGTGATCTAACTAAGCATGTGAGGGGGAAGTCGGGAAAGACTCTCAACATTTCACTTAACTTAAAAAGTTGAGAAATAAAGTAAATCTAGAAGTCACAAAGGAAATACTAATTCACATTTTTCTTATAGGATGGTTTCAGTAATATCTATAACCACACAATTCCTTAGTTTTTAAAAATTGACAGTGATGTTATCCACATTTTTCAATGGCATTGGAAGTACCAGTTCGTAAACGATAGTTCTTCCTGCATCCTTAATTATTTGTTGTAACAATCAAATATTTTTTGCTTCTTTGTCTTATAAACTAATGGCTTTTTTAAAATGAATGCTTCGCAGTTCTGAAAATCTAACATGTATTGTTACATGTGAATGATGCATGTTAAAAACCACAGTGTTGCCATACCCTCAGATACGCTGAAGAAGGTGGAAGGGGATGTCTCCAGTACAGAAAATAGGTTTTCTATGTGTTGAATTCAGTGCATCAGGTCAACTAGCAAAGGAGTCGTGAAACCTGGATATTTCTATTCCTGGTTGTGGGACAAACTAGTTGGGAACATTTGATTATCTCATTATGGTACATTTCTTTGTCCAGTTTTCATTGTCTGCCTATTACGTATACAATGTAGTCCATATGTAAGAATAAGACGTAGCTCCCAGCCTCAAGATGCTTGTAAGGAGGTTAATGTACTTAAAGCTCTATAGCAATATGTATATTAAATTGCCAATTGTATAACTACATATACAAAGTATACATATATGTAAGTGCTAATGAGGTTTAATTGAAAGTGAATTTTCTGAGGATCTAGATAATCAGATGTGCATTTATAGAAACATCATATAGTAAAATAAAACCTGGATAACAGACCACCATAATTTAGTGCATGTCACAAAAATTGTTTCCTTAAGCATATTGGTTGATGATCTCTTAGAAAAAAAATATGATTATTTAAAATCAATTTTCACGATGTTTGTTGGAACTTTTTTGAGATTTTCTTTTTTCTTTAAGAAAATAAAAATATGCCCTGGCTGGTGTATTTCAGTTGGATGGAGTGTTATCCCACACACTGAAAGGTTCACGTCCCAGTCAGGGCACATGCCTGGGTTTCAGGTTTGATCCCAGTCGGCGTGCATACAGGAGGCAACTGATCAATGTTTCTTTCTCTTTTTCTCTCTCCCTCTCCCTTCCTCTCTCTCTAAAGTCAATTTTTAAAAACAAAGGAAAGAAAACTAACCCTGGCCAGGTAGTGTCGTCCCAAAATGCCCAGATTGTAGGTTCAATCCCCAGTCAGGGCACATACAGGAGCAACCAATGAATGCATAAGTAAGTGGAACCACAAACCAATGTTTCTCTCTCCTCCCTTCCTCTCTCTCTAAAATCAATCAGTAAGTAAAAAAATAAAGAAAGAAAAATAAAAGAAAAATAAACATGACATAAAATAGAGTTTTAAAATCTTGGAAATTTTTAAATATTTCACATGGACATGTCATTTCTGTTAGTCGGTGTAGCAAAATATTTGAGTGTGCACTAGAGCAAACATCCTGGATTCAAAACCTTGACTCTACTTGGTGACCTCCTACCTGGGTGACCTTTGGCAAGTGCATTAACCACTTTGTGTCACCTTAACTGCATTATCTGAATAATGGGGGGTAGTAAAAGTATCTACCTCTAAGTTAGTAATGAGGATTAATGTTGTTATATGTTCAGCACTTAGAACAGTGCTTTGATATAGCATAGTGTTCAATATTAGCTAATTTATTAATTCTATTAATATGTACACTAAAGAAAATTTATAATTCACTAAGTTTTAGAAAATGTATTAGTCTGAGATTAATTTGGACAAAACCTAATATATTATTTTTAAATTAGGTTAATAGAGTTTACTGGTTTTTTTTCATGAGTAAAAAAGTACTTTGCAAGATTATTATGAAGATTGTAATTTTTATATATAAAGTACTCAATTGTCACTGTTACTATTTTATTTATAGTAAATTTTAAACAATGTTTTAATTTAAAAAATACATAAAGAATAGAATTCTTTGTACATTTGAATTCTAAATGTAATAGTTATCAATGTTACTGATTTGTTAAACAATTCAAGTAATTTTTTGAAGTTATTTGGAACTATTTTCTCTAAAATTAAATATTTTTGTTAATACTAATAGTATTTAATTTATCTGAATACTAATGATGTGTGAAGGTAATGATGGTCTTAATATTAGAAGTGAAGTTTTCAGGTGATAGTGATCTTAGAAGATTGTTTGTAAGAGAAAGTTTTTAATAATAAAATATGTGAGAGAGCGTTGGAATCTGTAAAATCCTCTACAAATGTTAATAACTAATTTTCCCATTTTTAGGAGAAGAGAAGGTTTTTAATTGAAGGGCTTTCCTGACACTAAATTAAGTAATTTAATTTAAAATGTAGTGGTGTGAGTAAATAGTTGTGGGAGAACATAAACAATAATTTTGAATCTTGAATCATTGAGAAAAATTAATGAGGAGAATTGTTTTGGATAATAAAAAGAGATTTAATATTGTTATTAATAAAGGCAGACTATTTGAAAAACATTTATAAGCTATAACAACTTTCAAATATTCTTCCCCTTTCATCAGTATAACTAATTAAGACACAAAATTTGGAGACATCGTTAGACCTAAAATTATAATATCTACCTATGTTTAGTATCTAATTCTTGTGATTTAATGGAATCCCAATCATCCTTCTCATGTGGCCATGAGAAAATACTTCTGAAATGTAATATTCGTACTGACCTTTGGCAACTATAATTAAAGGTATAATATATAGTCCAATGGTAATATCTTCGTGTTTTATTTAATAACTTTTTTTGTGTTCGTATTTATTGTTAGTCTACTTCACAGAAAAGATGTAGGTGCGACGGCATTCCAAATGTATAGAATAGTTTCATTTTTCAGCACTTAAGCTCTTAGTGCTGGATGATTCTTTGGAGGTTGTGATTGTTTTATATTCACTCAGCCACCCAGAAAAGAACATTCACACAGGTCTGTGTTCCCTTATCCAAACCTCTGATGTCCCCTGTGTTTTTAGGATTGTTCAGATTTTAGAAAACTAATACAGTGCATATACTGTATATTATATAACCACTCCAGCAGGGGCTAGAGCAGGGCCCTGTAATCAAGCACATAATGTTTTTATAGCAAAAAATAGGAGTCATCACTTTAAACATATTTGGAGCAATGAGAAATTATGTTGAAAAATAAGTGTCTGATTCTTCCATCTTTCTTACTGTAAAGATACTTTTCAGTTACTAAAGAACTGTATTTCCCTAGCCCAGGAATTTTTCTTTCTGGATACTCTGTATTTAAAAGAAATTGTTTTTAAAAATATGTAACAACTACATTCTTATTTTGTGTATATAATAAAGAATACAAATTACAAGAAAGAAATCTCTCAAATTAAAAAAAAATTTAAATTCTTTAAATTCAAGGTGTTTATAAACTAATGTATGTCAGCTAGTTAGTACACATTGGTTAGCTTTAGGTAATTTCACCAGGAAATGAGTTAACCAGCCCCAAAATTCCAACAGTCTGTGTAATTTTAATACAATTTTCACAAAATGCCAACAAATAACTTCTGACTATCTAGGCAAATCAGACTGAGTCAGAATGACTTAAAATACATCTGTCCTTTTTTTCCCTTATTCTTGGGAACTTGTGTTTTCAAGGGAATCTCCTGTTGTCTTCAACTCTCCATCTCTTAGACACTGATTTTGAGTTCCATGACAAATATTGACCAAGTAGAGAAGAGAGCTCGATTGTTTCAAAAGGGACCTGGGAAGATTTTCATTGTTTTATTTTTTTAGATTTAGGGAGTTGCAATTTTTGAGTCTAGTTAAAATTATTTTGTTAGACAAGTTTTTAAAAGGAAATAGAAGTACAACTCACATGTCTGAGATTCCAGTTCTAGCTTTCCTTCTATGTAACCGAGCACATGACTTAACTCTGGGTTTCAATTTGTTCTTCTAGGAAATAAGGTTATTGGATTAGATATTCTACCAGGTCTATATTTTCTAAAACGAAAATCAGGATACATCATATATCTAAGGCAGTTCAATAACTTATTAATTTACTTATATAAAAGTCATATCAAGGTTTAAAAATAAAATAGTATAGTTACTTATTTAACAAATTAATAGAAAAATTAAAATTCTATTATCATTCGTGGTTATCCTGGAAAGCCCAGAATATAATCACCTATAGTCTTTCTTAGTTCTAAAATTCTATATCCCATATGTTTTTATCCTATTAAACATTGTAAGCTCTAATGGAAATACCACATATATAGGTAATTTGTTTTAAATTACTTCCATATTTGGTGTGTTTCTTAATAGTTTGTATCATGATGTGTATTTGCTTAGTAAATTGTAAAATGATATCGGAGAGCTTCATGAACACATTAATTTTCAACTCCTTTAGAAGATGAAATGAGTAGTTGATTTAACAAAGTGCCATTCTTGAGTGTTTATGATTATTTTATGGTGGTGGTGTTCGGCTGCTATGCACAGGATGATAAAAGAATAAAGTAAGTACTCAGTTTTTATTTTTCTGTGTTCTGTTGGCTTTGCTTATCCACATTTGGTCATTGTTTAGAATTTTCAGTTGCAACAATGTTTTTTTCTACTGTCAATGATATTTATTTACTTATTTATTTACTTATTTATTTACTCCGCTCACTCTAGGGTCATGATCAGAGTTCAACTCTTGCTCAACACTCTATTGAACTGACTTTACCCAATCATCATCCATTTCATAGAGACTTACTCCGCTATGCCAAGCTGATGGAGTGGCTGAAGAGTACAGATTACGGAAAATATGAGGGACTGACAAAGGTATGGATTTGATCAATTTGACATCACAGAGTATAGAGCATAATCTTTTAGAATTAGAGGTCATGTATTCAGTTCCCGAAGTGACATTTGAAATACTCCAGTACATTCTTAGCAAAGCAGAAAATAATTGAGTTTCTGAGTGCTTATTAGTGAGGGAAAACATTTATTTTATTTACTTAGATAAAGAAAAGCTAAATTTTAAATTTCAGTATTCTATAGTATTAGACCATACTGTATGTAGTCTGAGGCATCATTCAGTTTAGTTAAATGCTATAATTATTTCCTGGAGTTTTTCGTGTGAACTGGAAAGCATGAAGATGTGTGAGTGAGGCATTCACCCTTTAAGAATTTATAATTTGCTCTATTAAACAGGTGCAGAGTACCTGTTTATTAAGCATTTTACTATGCCAGGCCTAACAAACAGTTGTTTACTTCTAAAGAGCTTTAAGTCTGGCTAGGAAAAGCAACTACACTGAAAACAATCAGCAAAAAATTAAGTTCAAAGCTGGAAATGAGTTTGAATATATGATAGTTTAGAGAAGGGAAATCTGTGACATGAAACTGTTGGGGGGAAACTTTATGAAAGACTTTGGACTTGAATTGAATTTTAAATGATGAGTGGGATTAAAGAAGCCAGAAATAAAAGGAAGGGCATTCCAGGGGGAGGAGCAAGATGTCTGGACAAAGCTGGGGAAATGTCCCTTTCCCAGGACAGCGAGGAGGCAAGCCTGACTGAAGCAGAAATTGAAATGAAATCTTGAACCAGAAAGATGGTGGTAGGAATAGAGAGAGAATATAAACCAAATGAGAGATTCCAGAGACAGGAGGGGCAGGATGATGCCAAATTGCTAGGCTTAGAGATTAAAGGCAACGGTATATCTCACTGACTGAAGGTCAGCCTTTGGAGAAGATGAGAGTCGTTCACTCACATTCATTCAGCAAATGAATTGAGTACCTGTTACATATAAACACTGTTCTAAGTACTAGAGATGCAGCACTGAAGGAAGCAGGCAAATGCTTGCCATTTGAGAGTACACATTCTAATGGAGAGGGACTGACAGAAATGTCAGTTATATAACATGTTAAAAGTGCTCTGGGAAAAAAATGAAGCAGGGAATGCCAGGAGTGGGGGAAGGTTACAGTTTCAAATCGATGGTCAGAGGAGGTGTCATTAGAAGGGGACATTTGAGCAGATTGATAAATAAGCAGGCATGAGCAGTGGTAGTTACTGGGGGAAGCTTTCCACTCAGTGCGAGTGCCCTAAGGAGCCTGCCAGTGCACTTGAGCAGTAAGGAGGCCAGTGGGTGGAGCACAGCAAGCAGGGGACAGGACCTTAGGAGGGCAGGTGGGAGAGGTAAGGCAGGGTGGGGCAAGGCAAATTGGAAGGGACTTTGCACCATTATAAGAAACTAGGGGCCCAGTGCACGAAATTCATGCACAGGGGGGCGGAGGGGGGGGTGATCCCTCAGCCTGACCTGCACCCTCTCCAATATGGAGTTCTTGGGGACTCTCACAATCCAGGACCTCTGGTTCTTAACCGCTAACCTGCCTGCCTGCCCTAACCATTCTGCCTGCCTGCCTGATCCCCCTAACTGCCCTCTCCTGCCAGCCTGGTCACCCCTATTAACTTTCTTTTTTAATCTTATCCCCTTCACGCACAATTGTATTTGACTTCCTTATTGGCTTCTTCCTCTCACACAATTTTCCTCCTTTATGTAACACTTTTCCTACTGACTCATCATTTATAAACTTTTCTTTTCTCCTTATTTCCTACTTCTGTTCCATCATCATTCTTCCTATTTTTTCTACTACCCTCCTTCCCTTCCCACATTCCTTCTTTCCTTTATCTTTACCCCTGCCCATCCTCCCCTTTTCCTTCCTTCCCACCTTAATTTTTTTCTTCACTTCCTCACTCTGACCTGCTTTGCTCTCTCCCCCATTCCTTCCTTCTTCCCATTCTCCTTTTAAGCTCTACCAGCTCCCCCTTTATAACTTTTCTTCCCTCCCTCTTTTTCTCTCATCCTACTTTTGCCATACATTCTTCTCTACTTACTGCCACTGTTTTAATACTTTTCTATCTACCTGCCTAATTATCCACTATCATTTATCTTTTTTTCTTTTCTGACTTCTACTTTTAAAATCTGTCCCCAGTACACAACTATACTTGGTTTTCATTATAGGCCCTACAGTTCACTCATACATCCTCTTTTTTTAACTCTGCTGTCCACTGACTCTTTTATAAAGTTCTTCCCTCCATCCTGTTCCACCTCTCCCCCACCTGGTTACTTACCCCCAAACTCTCCCTGGCTACTGCTCCCTCTGCCCACCCCCTGCCCATCTCTCCGTCTCCTGGTTCCCGCGGGTTCACCCCAGCTCTGAAGGGAGACTGGGCCTCTCAGAGGAGACCCCTGCCCCTGTGGCAGAGAAAATGGAGCCAGCAAGAGAGTGGGCCCAGGACGTGTGTGTGTGAGAGGAAAAAGCCCTCCTTCCCTCATTAAAGCTTCCATGGTGAGGGGACATTAACCCCCAGCTCAGGGCTCAGCCAGATGGCAGCTGCCCATGCAGCCCTAGCACTGCAGCTCCAAAGCAGGAGCACCTCCACCTCTGGACCATCCACCCCTCCATTCAGGGACCCACCAATGGCACAGCTTCTGTCTCCCCTGGACAGCAGTGTGGGCTGGCTGGTCCCACCCCTCGGCTTTCTCCTGGAAAGCGACCGATGGCCTTAAGCCTCCTGTGCGTGTGCACCGGCCATTGGTTGCTTTCCAGGCCACAGCCTCCAGGCCGGCTGGCTGGCCTTACCCCTTGGCTTCTGCCTGGAAAGTGATCGATGGCCTTAAGCCTCCTGTATGTGTGCCCCGGCCATCAGTCGCTTACCAGGGGGCCTTCCGCCTGGAAATAGATCAGCGTGGGCTCACTCCTCCCGTCTGCCCCCCCATCCAGACCCCCGCTACAGACTGGCTCGCTCCTCCTGCCTAGCGGCTGCGGCCTGAATCCCGAGGCAGAGGTCATTGTCTGCCCTGCTGGACCCTGGGGCTGCAGCCTCCACCATCTTGCCTGGGCTAATTTGCATACAGTTGCTCTGATTGGCTGGTGGGCGTGGCTTAGTCATCCCGAAGAAACGGTTAATTTTAATGTTATGCTTTTATTAGATTGGTTTTTTCTGTGAGGGATTTTGGGGTAAGAGGGTGTTGGTGGGCTTTGAGCAGTGGAACAACATGATCTGATTTAAATTTAATAAATGGCCATTGTAGCAGGAGGCCATAGGCACAATACTTTTTTGACATTTATGCTGTGACCTTTAGTATTGGAATTGACCTTGTCATTAGGGAGGTAAAGAATTGTTATCTAATGCAAATATTTAAATATCTATATTTCTATATTACATATCAGAACAGTTCAGTTAGAATTCTGCAGTACTCTGAGAAACATTTAGAATATTTTATGTGTAGTTTTTACGAATTTGAAATTTAAAAACAAAAAATCCAAGTAACGCATAAGCTATTTTAATAACTAGTAATAATTTAATTATGTGGACAATATGACATTTAGAGATGTTCGTGAATTGAAAAGAGTGTTATCTTTGGTCCCTATAGAGTAAGAATATTAGTATTGTTAATGTAAAGGTTTTCCCCTCCACCCATGTGCTTGTGAAGAAAAACTTTCTAACAAAGACTTTAGAAAGCAAATTAACCTTATTTTTTTTACTAGTTTTGCTAGTAAAATTTTTTTCTAGTTTTTGCCTCTAGTTGACTTTTTTTTTAGAATATTTCATAAATAAAGATTATTCTCTCAGGTAATTAATGTTTCTGCATGAACCCATTTTATCCTTATATTTACTGAAATAATTATTGCATTTCTTATCCAGTATCATTGATTCATGTTTCATAAGAAGGCAAGGGTTAGGTAGAAATTCATGGGAAATGTGATGGAAAGAAAAAGACAGATTGTACATTCCTATCAACATATTGATATCAATATATTTGGCAATAGGACATTATTGTATATGTCTTCCCAAATCTGGCTCCATCTTTTTCTGAACTGATTATAAGAAATTTGACATAAACATTGGTAAAAATATTTTTAAATTAAAATTTAAAAATTCTTTTAAAAAAGAACATATATATGTATATATCCTAAGGTGTTTAAATGTATCTTCTCTGGCTAACCATTTTAGTTAATATTGTTACTGTTCCTTAGAATAGATCTTCTGTTATATATTTGTTTTGTTTTGTTTTCATTCAACAGAATTCTGATTTGGAGCTATCTTAAGGAAAAATATTTACATTACTGGAATTCTTTGCCTTTTGAAGTTTTAGGAGGATTAATATTTTGAATAATTAAACATTATTATATCTCCTTAAGAGTTTTGTGCCAACAAGTGTTTTGTCCCCTAGTGAATATTCAAATAAGTAATCAATAAGCTTTTTGCCTAGTTGTGTTCTCAGTGAGTATTATTGCCCTATCTTTATATATAATGCAGTATTCATGAATGTAGTTTAAAGTGAAGAAACAAGACTGTAGCCAACCTAGTGATAATTTATAGGATGTTTCTCTTTCTCTGCTCACAGTATATTTTAGATTGACAATATTAATGAGGGTTTTTTTTTTTTTAATGAAATTGACTAATTTCCCAAGAATGTTACTTGATCCTGTGGTTTGAACTTTTGACAGACTGAGAATTTTACCTCATAATCTAATTTGGTTGCTGAAGTGTTATCAAAAACAGGTATTTTATTTAAAAGGAAGAAGGAAAGAAAGAAATGGAAGAAGGAAACATATAAACCAATGTTTCTTTACTAAGAAAAATAAACCCAGATAATATTTACACTTAGTTTGGTGTACACAGCTCACAATTTTTGGTGGGAAAAGGAAAAGCTTGTTTCATATTCTTAAGGGAATAGAATCACTAGGTACTGCCTCAGCTCGACTTTGGCTGAATCTAAGAAAAGCCCTGACTTTTGATATATACAATTAGAGCCTGTGGAAAATAGGGTTGTCTTGGTCACGTAATGGGCTCAACTGCCCAGATTTCTTCCTCCCAAGACTACAACCTCTATCTGTGTCTCCGGTTTTGCATGTAGGGCAGTTAATAGAGATGGTCCATCCATACTTGGGTAGAAAATGAGCTTTCCTCTCCTAATTAACTTCCTGAGGTTGATAGGCAGTCTTGAAGATTACTCAGACATCTTCCTTTGTCTACATTTGTGGAATTTGCCTTTTGGTTTAAAGAAAAAGTAAAACATGGAGGACTCTACAGTCAGTACAAAATAAAATTGAAAAGATGGTCTGAGATAAGATATAAATTCATGATAGTTTAATTTCAGTTAGGTGCTGTGAGGTGCTAAGAGAAGGAATACATACTCACAGTGAGATACATCTTTCAGAATTTGGTGAGTGAATGAATTAACTGATAGTCACACTTGTCTGTGGCTTTGACCACCAGTGAGTTCTGTTGAGTACCTGGGGAAAAAGGTATCCAGTCATTTGCATCCTATTGAAAAAGAGGGTGATTTGCAATAGTCTGCTGAAGTCACTGTTTTCTAGATTACAAATAGCTATTTGAAACCAGTTAAATTGCTTGGATAGTAATGTGCACTTTAAACAATTTAAGCATCAGAATGTAGTCTCTCATATTGACTGATTTAAGTAGAAAATGAAGATTTTACTAATAATGAAAGCTACTTTGCCATTAGTCAGTTGTTTACTGATTTGCAGTGATCAATATTTTTATCAGAATTTAAACTTGAAAAATGACACATTGAAAAAGCCCAATAGGAATTAATTCTGGGGTATATTTTCACTTATATTTGCTTTTAAAGTTACGCAAAGATCAATGAAAAGAATTGCCCGTTTTAACTTTTCTTATGAGAGTAATATGATCTATGAATTGAAAAAACACACCAGTATCTAATCAAATAAAAGAGTGATATATAAATTGACCCTCACTCCATTACACCCACAAGCCATGCCCACCAACCAATCAGGAGCAAATATGCAAATTAACTCAACTAAGATGGAGGAGGCCACAGAGCTGGAGTTCACCTGGGCAATGGAGGAAGCCAGAGCCCTGCAGGCCCTGAGCTCTACTCAAGGTTACAAAGTTTCAATTATAGAAGACTAGGGGCCTGGTGCACAAAAATTTGTGCACTTGGGGGGTGGGGTCCCTCAGCCTGGCCTGTGCCCTCTTGCAGTCTGGGACACCTCGGGGGGGATGTCCACCTGCTGGCATGCCTGGCCAGCCTGGGTGAGGGGTTGAGAGCCATTTTCTGGCTGCCCACAGCCCCTTCAGGGTTCGTGCACTGGGGGGTGGGAAGGCTGGTGAGTGCAGGCCTGGACGTTTCCCACCAGAGGGCCCACGATTGCACACGCCTGGTGGGCCCCACCGCTGAGGGGACACACCTGGCGCAGAGCTGGGTGGCAAGCCAGGGGCAGATGCTGGTGCAGAATCCCTCGGTGGGGCCCTGCTACTGAACAAACACACCCGGGGTGGAGCTGGGCAGTGAACTGGCTTCGGATTCTCCGCACTGTGCAGCAGACACTCCCACACGCCCTGTGGAGGCCCCTGGGGGGCGGATGAAGGTAGCGGACCCTGGACGGGTGTTCCTGGACACCCTGCGGAGGCCCCCAGGGCAGAGCCAGGCAGTGGACCCAGGACAGGCGTTCCTGGATGTCCTGCAGAGGCCCCCGGGGGGCAAAGCCAGGCAGCAGACCCAGGACGGCTGCTCCTGCACACCCTGCAGAGGCCCCGTGCTCCTGCATGCCCCGGGGAGGCCCCCAGGGGGTGGAGCCAGGCAGTGGACCTGGGACAGGCGCTCCTGGATACCCTTCGGAGGCTCCCGGGGGCAGAGCTAGGCAGCAGACCCAGGACAGCTGCTCCTGGACGCCCCGAGGAGGCCCCAGGCCAGACCCCCCCTCCCACTGAGCTGACACACCTGGCACAGCTATGCCAGCCGGCCATGGAGGCTCCCAGTGCAGAGCCGCCCTGCCAGCCTCCATCTTGGCTGGGTTAATTTGCATCCAGCCGCTCTGATTGGCTGGTGGGCGTGGCCGTGAGCAGAGGCTCAGCCATCCTAGGCAGGCAGTTACAACAGAAGCCTTTGGTTTGCTCTAGCTCCATGGCTGTTGGCCTCCATCTTGGCTGGGTTAATTTGCATACAGCCGCTCTGATTGGCTGGTGGTAACGGTCAATTTGCATGTTTCTCTTTTATTATATTA
>PVJC01036707.1:0-17608 GCA_004026665.1 Murina feae | reverse complement strand
GGGCGCAGGGCAGCAGGATGGGAAGGCGCCCGCGGGAGGAGGCTCTCCACGGTTCTTGCTTGGACCCACCCTCCCATGGATGACACGGTTGTCTTCTCTTTCTGCAGGTTTGTCTGTTTGAGAAAGGCTGCGAGTTGGGCCCCTGAGCCCAACTCTTACCCCCACCTTGTGACCGTGGGTGATGCTACCTGGGTAGGGGGTAAGGGAGGGGTATGATTGACAGCAGAGCTAAGGCACTCCCTGTGCAGGTGTGTGGAGCAAGGGAAGGGGGCCTCTACGTGGCAGGGAGGGGTGGGGTTGGCAGCGCAGGCCCCAGGGTTGCCAGGATTCGAAGCCGATGGAATCCCAAGCCTCTTTCCACCACTTTCCAGCTGTGTGGCCTTGGACAAGCAACTTGCCCTCTCTGAGCCTCTCTACATCATCCACTCATTCATTCTATGCCTATATTATATATACACACACAAACACATAATTGACTTCAGAGAGGAAGGGAGAGGGAGAGAGAGAAAGATCAATGATGAGAGAGAATCATGGATCGGCTGCCTCCTGCACGCCCCCTACTGGGGATCAAGCCCGAAATCTGGGCCTGTGCCCTGACCAGGAATCAAACTGAGACCTCCTGGCTCATAGGTCGGTGCTCAGTGGTTGGACACCAGCCGGGCTCCAAGCCTATTATCTGAGCCCCCTTCTATGTCAGGCCTAGCCCACCCCCTTAGCATCTACATTCTAGATGCTGCACAAATACACACAGCCACACGTGTGCATAACACGCAAGAGGGTGTGGGACTGAGAGCCACAGGGTGCTGCGGGGGGCTGGCTGAGGCTGGGAGGATGAGGGGCTCGGCTTGGGAGATGGAGAAGGTGCAAAGGGGCAGGCTGCGTGGCGGGAGGCGCCGCCCGCAGAGGGTGGACTGGTGTCCCTGCTACTGTCACTAATATTTGACCCCGGTGACGAGGGTGGGGGAGAAGATGCTGAAGGGCAGGGTGAGGAGAAGCTGGGAGGAAGATGGCCTCAGAGCCGGGGTGAAGGGCGTGCAGCCACAGTGCGACGGGTGTCCAGTCACTTCCCGCCAGGCCGCCCTCCCTCCACTCCGGGCCCCCAAGGCCCAGGCGGGCAGCACTTCCCCCGAAAGGTCGGCCAGCTAGAGTTTCACGAGCGGGCATTCCAGGCCTGGGGCCCGCACAGGGAGCGACCTGCCCGTGCTCAGGCCTCCAAGTTCCCGTCTAGGACCAGCTGCCCATCCCAGTTGGCCTCAGCGGCTGCCAGGCAGGGGTGGGGCGGGCGCGGGAGGAGAGGGGCCGGCCCCAGGCAGCTGTCCTTGCCACGAGAACCTGAGCCAAGGGCAGGGCCACCCCAGGCTCTGCGCGGAGGGGACAGAGAGTGTGTCTGTGTGCATGTTTAAATGCATATGAATGCACATAACACGCGCACGTGGTATCTATGGCACTTACATGTTTGTCATTCTATCTCATTTGAGTTTCTGAATTATGGCAGGGGCTGTTGTCTGTCCCCATTTTATGAGTAAGATTAAAAACAAGACTCAGGGAGTTTGGCTCAGTGGTTAGAGTGTCCGCCTATGGACCAAAGGGTCGCAGGTTATATTCCCAGTCAAGGGCACGTACCTCGGTCGCAGGTTCAACCCCTGTCCCTGTCGGGGCGCGTGTGGTAGACAACCAGTCAATATGTCTCTCTCACATCGATGTTTCTCTCGCCCCTCAACTCTCCCGTTCCCTCCCTTACACACTCTCTAAAGCTCAAAGGAAAAAATATTCCCGGATGAGGATTAAAAAACAAACAAACAATTTTGTATTAATCTCTCTTTTCTAAACCCCTTGCAATGGACATATGTTACTTTTGTGGTTATAAAAAGTAAAAATAATTGTATCAGAATAGATTTCAGACACACACACACACACACACACACACAGACCCCACAAGACTCAGGGAGGTCCGATAGCAGAGGCGAGAACAGACATTCAGGCTGAGTCCTGTGTACCTTCGGGGACGGCCAGGAAGCCGGCAGACGCGGCCCTGGTGCTGGCTGGGCCCCTCGTGTGCTCCCAGATTTCATCATGCTCCACCCAGAGGCACAAGAGGAAGTGCTTGGGTCCTGTTTTTAAGGCTGAAAGAGAGTAGACACAAGGAGATGCAGGTTAAGCGAGGCCCTCTCTGGCCTCACTGCCCACGCCTGAGCTGCCTGCACTGTGACCCTGCCCCCACGTGGCCGGGCCCCCGGGCTCCCACAGGAACCCCAGAGACGGCGGGTGGGCTCCACCAGAAGCCCACACTCAGCACTTCCCACCGCCTTCTCCTTCCTCTTTCACTTCGGGAGGGACACTCTTTGCGGTGTGCGTCTGCCTCCTCCGAGGACACAGCGTGCTCATGCTGAGTCCCAGGATGCGGGCATAGTGAACTGCCTGTGTGTGTGTGAATGTGTGTGTTTGTGTGTGAGTGTGTGTGTTTGTGTGTGACTGTGTGTGAATGTGTGTGTGTGAGTGTGTGTGAGTGTGTGTGAGCGTGTGAGTGTGTGTGTGACAGTATGTGTTTGTGTGTGTGAATGTGTGTGTGAGAATGTGTGTGATTGTGTGTGAATGTGTGTGTGAGAGTGTGTGAATGTGTGTGTGAGAGTGTGTGAGTATGAGTGTGTGTGAGAGTGTGTGTGTTTGTGTGTGTGTGTGATTGTATGTGAATGCGAGAGAGTGTGTGTGAGTGTGAGTGTGTGAGTGTGTGTGAGTGTGTATTTGTGTGTGTGATTGTGTGTGAATGTGTGTGTGAGTGTGTGAGTGTGAGTGTTTGTGTGTGAGTGTGTGTGTTTGTGTGTGTGAGTGAGTGTGTGTGATTGTGAGAGAGTGTGTGTGAGTGTGTGAGTGTGAGTGTGTGAGTGTGTGTGTGTGTGCTGGGATGGGGAGCAGGGTTCCTTCTCATTTTCCACCTTTATTTCCATCAGGGAAACAAAATGCACCGCAAACCAGGCCGCGGCCCCGCTTGGAGGACCTGCCGGCATGACTGTGCCCAGGTTTTCTGCGGCCGCGTGGCCAGGAGGGCGGCAGCACCCGGGCCTCGGCCTCCCCTCCACTGGGTGGCCGGCCAGCCTGCCCCCCGCAGTCCCTCCAGGTGGGAGCGGCCCTCAGCAGGCAGCCCCGGCGGAGCTGCTTTCTGACGGTGCCAGAGGAGCTTTACAGGAACGAGTGGAAGTCGCCCCTGCATCTGAGGGAAATTTACAGACACGTAGGGAATGAAACCTCAGACTCCACCTTCCCGAGGGGCTGACCCTGGGCACAGCTCTCTGCCTCTGTCCCCTCCGTTGTCACAGGGCCGTGTTCCTGGCCACACTGTCCCTGTGGTGTTACTGTCGTCCATTTGGAAACGGGCAGGGGATGGAACCAGTGAGAGGCGTTTTCCAGTTCTCTGGCCTGGCGTCCAAGCAGACAGAGAAGCAGCAGGCACGTAACGGCTGCCTCTGGGGCTCGGGATTTGCGTGGGATCCTACAAGGCAATGTCCTGCCCACCACCGTGGCTCTCAGTGTTTGAGTGCGGACCCATGAACCAGGAGGTCACGGTTTGATTCCCGGTCAAGGCACATGCCTGGGTTGCAGGCTGGATCCCAGTGGGGGGCGTGCAGGAGGCAGCTGATCCATGAGTCTCTCTCATCATAGGTGTTCCTCTCTCTCTCTCCCCGTTTCCTCTCTGAAATCAATTAAAAAAATATTTTAAAAAAAGGCAATGTTCACTTTGAAGTTACACACACTGAACACGAGGTGGTCCTTGGGCCTTGGGACACCGTACGATCAGCGCTGGGCCGTGAGCTGCCACCCTGACACGGGCAGCTGCTGGGGCCGCCTGTCCCTGGCCACCTCTGGGGCCTGCCCGGGAGGGGGACGGCTCCTTGCCACAGCCAGCAGTGAACATGTCCCCTTGGTCACTCGTCTGGAAAAGAGGGCAGAACAGCCTTGTCCCGCCCTCGCTCTGTGTTCCCCACACCATTTTGCCACCATGGGCGTCCCCAGGAATTCCCTCAGTTCTGGGGAGTCGGAGATCTTGGCAGGGCCCCTGCCCCAGGAAGCCAGGGGCAGGTCGGTTTTGCCTGTCCCCGTGCTGGGCACGTGGTCCTAGACATGGTGGGGCTCTGGGGAGGCGGTGACCCCAGGAGGAAGGGGACTCGTGGAGGCAGTACCAGAGATAACGGGCTCCCTGAGTTGGGAGCAAGGCCGAGGGGAGAGTGTGGAATCCTGGGCAAAGTATAAAACAGATGCTTCACATATTCGAGGCAAGCTGTTGGGGGGGGGGCGGGGCAGGGAGTATATGACAGGCCAGCCACCTGCAATCTTTACTCTTTGATTGGGCGGGAGGCAGCCATGATGTCGAGTGAGGTCAAGGTCAAGATGTGGCCTTGAGAGTCATTAGCCACAAGTAGACTAACAGGTTAATGCAGAGCCATCTCGACAGATGAATTACACCCAGAAGCCGTGTGTGTGTGTGTGTGTGTGTGTGTGTGTGTGTGTGTGTGTGTCCTTGGGCTTGACATTGAAAGGTTCAGTTATCGCGTGAGGAGAGGAATGCCTGCTTAATTCTGAGGGCTTAATTATTGTGATAAGCGTCCTTAGGGTTTAACTCTTTCATTGCAGCTGGTGTCAGAATGAGGATTTCAGCCTTAACCAGGTGTGAGTGGGCTGGTCCCTTCTCTCCCCAGCCCCTCGGGGATCCTGGGGGAGGACCCTTGGGGAGCAAAAGTCTAGTGTTTCAAAGGTATGCACTGTCCTCATCTGGGACGCTCAGGACACTTTGGGTCATGTGTGGCAGACACTCCACTAAGCCTATGCAATTGCTGGGAGGAAACTGGGCACTGGCTATTGGTAACCAAAAACCCACCCATCTGCCCCACTCCAAGTCCTGGTTGTCATTCTGTCTACAAAATACACACACACACACACACACACACACACACACACACACACACACCCCTGGGCCTGATATATCTTAAATATATCTCTTAAAACCAGTCCTGCCTTTCTGTTCCCTAGCCTCTACCTCATCCCGTCTTAGCTGCCACACAGCGGGCCTCCACATTCCCTCCACCGCCTCCCTTCCCCTTCCCCTTCCCCTTCACCCGGGACTCACTGCCAGAAACACACACTGACCTTGGGGCTGTCCCGTGCACAGACCTCTGACGGCTCCCGGCCACCTGCAGAGCAAAAGCATGTCCACATGGGGCCCTGAACTTGCTGCCTGGCCCCACGCCCCACTTCTGGTTTCGAATTCAGTCCCGCCTGCCTCCATGCCCCGGTCCATGCTGACTCTTTCACTTGGAAAACCACCCGATCTTGCCTGGCTGGCGAGGCTCAGTGGCTGAGCGTCAACCTGTGAACCAGGAGGTCGTGGTTCGATTCCCGGTCAGGGCACAGGCCTGGGTTGCAGGCTCAATCCCCAGTGTGGGGCATTCAGGAGGCAGCCGGTCCATGATTCTCTCTCATCATAGATGTTTCTATCTCTCCCTTTCCCTTCCTCTCTGACATCAATAAAAATATGAAAATCACCTGCTCTTGCTCTACCCAGCCTGCTCTTCCGCACCCTTTCCCAGGGCCACAGTCAAATGTGTTTTCCTCTCTGAGCAGCCCCCTCCCCCCGCCCAGCCCCGGCAGCTGTGATTGGCAGGGTCTCCTTGCACCCTGGGGATCTGGCTGCCTGGATGGTGAGACCCCGGAGGGCAGGGACTCTGCCTACCCCAGGCTCACTGCGGAGCCTGGCACGGTGGCTGGGCGTCTCCTGAAACCCTGACTCGCTGGCCCCTCCTGCCCCTCTAGTGGGTTCCCGGTGGCAGGGAAAATCCCAGCCGACAGAATTTCCTGTCCTCCCACTCTGCTCAGATCTTCTTTGTCCCAGATCCTTCCTCTCCCGGGAGCTCCTTATCTGAGGCCGGGCCAGCGCATAGCCGGAGGGGCCATCCTGCCGGCTTCCTGCCTCGCGGACACTCTGGATTCGAGTCAGAAGATCTGAGTCTGAAGCCAAGCTTTGAATCTCTTCTCAGCTCGGTGACCTTGGACATGGCTTTCGCCTCGGCTCAGCCTCGGTTTCTTAATCTGTAAAATAAAGGGTTTTCGTGTGGAGTACAGGTTTGTGGGAAGGGAAACCGCCTTTCAACCAATGTCTTCCCATGAAGAACCTTATGTAAACCTGTTTTAAATATGTTTTTATTCATTTCAGAGGGGGGGGTAAGGGAGAGGGAGAGAGAGAGAAACATCCATGATGAGAGAGGATTGTTGATGGGCTGCCTCCTGCACGCCCCCTACTGGCGATTGAGCCCATAACCCAGGCCTGTGCCCTGACATGGGAATGGAACCGTGACCTCCTGGTTCATAGGTTGATGTTCAACCACTGAGCTACCTGGGCTGGGGGGATCAGAGCGGGTTTATAACAAAGCTAGTTAACACGGACTTCTTTAGACACACATCAGTTGTGGCAGGCGAGGTGCCTCAGCACCGAAATTCCCCGGCTGGCCTTTTGGAGAAGGGCATTTGCTTGGATGGGGCCTGGGAGATGACGGATGGGTTTCTGAGGAGGGACAGGTCAGGAGGTTCCCAGGGGGAGGAAAGCCGCAAAAATGTTCAGAACTTTCAAAGACGGTTCTCTTGCCAGCAGAAGTTGTTCCCCAGCGTCTCTCCTCCTGACCTCCCACCCTCCACCCCCGCCCTGCGCAGGGGCCTCGCTTCCAGAGGCAGCTGCCTCCGTTCAGCTCCTGACACCTTCGGCTGCTCTGCTAATAAATGCATATCAGGGAAGCGTCCTACCCATGGGGACGATTTCTCTTTCCACCACCCGTGGCTTCGCGACATGACATCCAAGGCGGCAGCCAGTGATGGCAGCTGGTGGCAGCTTCCAAGGTTCAGCTGGTGCCAGGGAAGCTGGGGTGTGTGCCTCCCCACCTAGCATTTGGGGACCAAGCAAAATGTGGGGCGTAGCCCAGCTGGTATGGCTCGGTGGTTGAGTGTCAACCTATGAACCAGGAGGTCACGGTTCCATTCCGGGTCAGGGCACATGCCCCTGTTGTGGGCTCCATCCCCAGTAGGGGGCGTGCAGGAGGCAGCCTCGCCATGATTCTCTCTTTCATCATGGATGTTTCTATCTCTCCCTCTCCCTCTCCCTCTCCCTTCCTCTCCGAAATAAATAAAAATATATTTTAAAGATTTTTTTTTTTTAAAAAAAGGATGTTACATAGCTTTGGGCCTGAGCTAAGAAAGGATGGAGCAGCCAAGGGAGCAGGAGGAGTAGCCCTGGGAGTGGAAATCGGGAATGATGGCTTGGGGAGGAGGCAGCTGGATTTACGGCCCGGAGTCCAGGGCGGAGGGCCAGGCTGGGGATATAAAGTGGGAGGCATCAGCTGGCCGGGACATTCTTTCCCCAGCGACTTCATACCTGGCAGAGGCCCCGCTGCCCCGGGGGAGGCAGATGCTTGCTCCCCGGGGTCTCCTGTCCACCTGCCCTCTCTCCTTCAGAGACAAGCAGGTGGGCAGGCTGTGGGCTCCGGCCCGACTAGCCGGGCCCCGTATTTGGGCCCCAAACAGAACTCTGATAACACCCCCCACCCCCCAGCCCACTCAGGGCTGCCCACCCACACAGGCCAAGTGTCACAGCAGGAATGCAGTGGCAGCTGGGCCCGAGTCACAAGACAGAAACACCCAGGACACGTATGTCAGGCTGGGGAGCTCCTCCTGAGAGGGAGAAGCTCCAACAGGCCACAGGGGGTGGGGGTGGGGCGGGCGGGGGAGGGGTGGGCGCAGAGGAAACCAGTCCTGGTGACTCACCCTGCACTTCTGTTTGGCGCAGCCCCCAGCAGCCCCCACGTGTCACAGAAAACAAAGTCCCCCAGCGGGTTTATCTCCTCCCGGAGGAGGCAAGTCGGCAGCGAGAGGTGGCAGAGGAGGGAGGCCATGTGCTCCTGCTGGGGCCAGGGTCAGCTGGGCATGGCAGACAGGGGACTGGGAATACTCACTCCCAGGATGGAGACTCTGGTGAGCCATGCAGGGGAGAGGCTCCCATGCCGGCCAGATCACTTCCAGCCTGCGTCGCCCTGGGGTTGGTGGCCACGGGGGGGTGGGGGGTGGGGGGGGACTCCTGCAGAAATGGGGAGGATAGACAAGTTACACCAGACACAGGCGCGGCATTTCCAGGGCACTAGGTGAAGGTCTCCATGGTGACGCTGAGCTGAGTGTTCAGCGGGAAGCCTGCGGGGGCTTGGCATGTGCCCGGGGTTGCGGGCTGGATCCCCAGTGTGGGGCTTGGGGGCCCCTGGAGGTGTCTAGTGCACAGCCTGCCCAGCCATTCTGGGGCCCTGATGCCAGCCCCAGTTCTCCGTCTGTGTGGCGGTAATTATGTCACAAGAGATGGGTTCCCACTCTCGCACGGGCATTGGGGAGAACCTTGTGTAACACTTAAGAAAATGGGACCAGCCTGGCTGGCGTGGCTCAGTGGTTGAGCATCAACCCCAGAAACCAGGAGGTTAAGATTCGATTCCAGGAGGCAGAAGATCCATGATTCTCTCTCATCGTTGATGTTTCTATTTCCCTCTCCCTCTCCCTTCCTCTCTGAAATCAATTAAAAAATATATTTATTTTTTTAAAAAAGGAAATTGCTGGGTTGTCCAGCTGCCTGCCTAACAGTTGAGCCTGGCAGGGTGAAGACAGCCGTGGTGGGAACACCAGGCCCAGAGTGGGTGGGCATCGGGCACAGCTCCCGGAGGGAGGCCCGGGGGAGGGGCTGTGGGGCTGAGTGTGTGCTGGGCAAGGGGCGGGTCCCGGGACCTGGAAGCCAGGTCTGAGACGGGGAGACCTCAAGGTCAGGGGGCCCCTCTGGACGGCTCCACAACCGTTGGGACTTGGGATTAGGCTCAGCTGCCCCTGACCACAGCCGACCACAGCCACTCATAGAGGTTTCGGTTCCTCCCAGAACCAGGCTGGAGCAGACAGGGCTGGGAGGCTGTGGGAGGGGCACGGGGGGAGCCAGGCTCCTTGGAGCTCCGGGCTCTGCCATCCTCAGGCACCCCACAGCCACCCCTGGCCGGGCCTCCCTGCTGCACTGAGGCAGGAGGAGCAGGAAGAGCAGGAGACAGGGTGGTGACCGTGTCTGGAGCCGGTCCTTCCCCTGAAGCCGGCACACTGCCACGTGCCACTCACTGGTGAACTCGATCCCATGAGGTGCCAGCTGCGGGGAAGCTGGGAAGTGGGGCAGCCTACAACCAAGTCCAGATGGTGAGGCGGAGGGGGGAGTGGGGGGGCTGGCTCCCAGGCTGGTACCTGCCACCCCACCTCCCCTTGGCTACTCTACAGTGGGGTGGTTCACACCACCACAGGCCTGCACAGGCCACAACAGGGCCTCTGGGTCCTCCCTGCCCCGTGTCCTCGCGCCTAAAGCCCAGGACACTTCCGAAGAGGCGGTGCCATGAAGAGAGAGGCCCTGAGGGACACATCCCTGTGCCCAGAGCCTTGGTGTCCGTGACATTCCCTGACCACCCACTGGTGCTTTTAAGAATCAAATGAGGCCCAGCCGGTGTGGCTCAGTGGTTGAGCGCTGACCTAGGAACCAGGAGGTCACGGTTTGATTCCCAGTCAAGGGCACAGGCCCAGGTTGCGGGCTTGATCCCCAGTGTGGGGCGTGCAGGAGGCAGCCCATCCATGATTCTCTCTCATCATTGATGTTTCTCTCTCTCTCTCCCTCTCCCCTCCTCTCTGAAATCAATAAAAATTAAACAATTTAAAATAAAAAAGAATCCCATGAGGACAGGGCTGTGGGAAGAATGGAAGAGTTAAAACCTGGCAGACGTGGCAGGCGCTCAACTCTGACTTGCTTTCTCCATGTTTCTCATACTCACGCAATTCAGGGCTCATCCCCCTGCACCCCGGATCTGCAGCCGCGTCCTCCTCACTTCTGTTGCTTCCAGTGGGTGCTGGTGTCCCCCTCGAGCAGTTCCTGGACCCTCTGGGCTGGGGTCTCTGAACCCACAGCCACCGCCCTGCACACAGTCCAGCCTCCATGCTTGGTGGGGGGGAGGGGGGACGGCCAGCCGTGTCCTGGGCTGCATGGCGTCTGACCTTGGCTGCCTGTGGGTCTCTCTCGGTCAGCACTTTTTTACCTGTCAAGAGGAGATAATAACGTTACCTCCATTCAGGCAGGGCCGGGAGGGAAGGCAAACAAAAGTCCCAGCGCTTGGCCAACCTAAACAGCCCTGGAAATGCTTCGTAATCAAAACGTTTTTTTCCCCCTTTTGAAAGCAGAAATGGAGGGAGGGTGTAGAGGACCGAGAGAGGGCAATGCGGTCACAGCGGAGGGGGCGGGGTGTCGAGAGGAGGAGGGAGGGCAGGGCCTTTCCAACAGGCACTTAGCGGGGGGCTGGGAGCACCCTGTCCTGGGAGGCTGGGAGGTGCATCTGAGGGGACTGCTGGCTGAGGGTGAGTGGGCAAGTCCACCAGGTCCTGGGTGATCCGCAGCCCTCCCTCCACCTGTCCATCAGCCACTGGGGACACGCCCAGCGCTGTGGTGAGTGAGACCCTCCAGGGGACCCTGCCACACCCTCCGACACAGAGAAGGAAGGGGACCAGGGCAGGTGAACTGCTCCCTCTCAGGGCTCCGCCCCTTGAGGAAATCTTTCTTTCTTTCTTTTTCTAAAAAGTATTTTTTATTGATTTCAGGGACGGGAAGGGAGAGGAAGGGAGAAATAGAAAGATTCATGATGAGAGAGAATCATGCATCGGCTGCCCCCTGCACGCCCCACACTGGGGATCGAGCCCTGACCTCCTGGTTCCTGGGTTGATGCTCAACCACTGAGCCACACCAGCCGGGTAGGGAATCTTTCTTGATTTACATTTTCACACAAATAGGACCACATCCCTCTATACCCCTGCTCAGCACTCCTGGGAGCCCCTTCCTCTGTTCTCTGCCAGCTGGTGGCCCTGACCCCACACTGGGAGGGAGGGAGCCGGTGGGAAGGACAGGACGGGCTGGGAAATCTGGAAGGTGGGGTGTCGATTCAGATGGAGGCTTTTATCCGGGTTCGGGATGGCACCGTGCGGAGGAGGCACAGCCGGGACAACGCTGCTGGCCAAGCCCAGGAGACAGGCCTTCATGGGGACTGTTGGCGCCTTCCTTTGCTATTCACTCGGGTCCTGATGAAGGTGCTCCACGCAGGGCGGGGGCCTCAGGGCCCTTCCATAAAATGGGGGCTCCCCTCTGAGACTCCCGGACCTCTGCAGGGGTATAGAAACCCTCCCCTCGAATTCAGTGCCTCCCGATTCCCCACCTGCCACCCCAGGGCTGAGCTGGGCTGGGAGTGGCATGGTGGGATGCACTGCTCCTGTGATCCGGGCCCCCGAGGCCCAGACAGGCCTGGGTGCCGTCTGCCCAGCTCTGCCCGCTGCGGAGGCCACGTCTGCTCATGAGCCAGTTGCCAAGGAGCGGCTCCCAGCAGCTGCCCTGGCCTGGCCAGGTGTGTACGGCCCGGGGCGGGCAGACAGCTGGGCAGGCCGAGCGCCACTTGTAAAGGGTAATAACCCGGTGTGGCAGGATAATCGCTCCTTCCTTCCCGGCAGGCAGACGTGATCTCATTAGCGATCATACAGGAAGGAGGTCAGGGGAGGTCTCCCTGCTCCCTCGGGTGGGGAAGGCGCGGAAAGCCAGGGAGGGGTCACCATCTGCTCCAGGTACAGATGGGACCAAACTCTGAGTGTGGAGGGGTAGACACCGAGACCGGACATCTTGGCAGAGAAGGTGGACTCGTGGGCAGTGCTCCCTGGGCCGGGAGTGCTCCCATGCCTGGCTCCTCCCAGGCCATGCTTACTTCCACCCACATGCTGGAGCTCAGGCTATGCCCCCTCTTCTGGGGGCCAGATGGGCCCCCCTCTGTTGGGAGGAGCTCTGGTCCAGGCCATCCTGTCACCCTCTCTCTTCTCTCTGAGCTCCCATACTTCTGTCACCTGCACCCCAGGGTTGGAGGAAAGAGCTCCCAATGCCTGATAGCACGGAGGAGGCCTCTGAGCTGCAGGTTTCATGGTTGACCCTGGGCTATCCAGTGGCCAGTGCCTGCTGCGTGGCCCAATTCTAGTGTCCTCGCCTCTTTCATCCATCCCAGCGGTTAGTGACCTGTTTTTGATGCAATGCCCCTTTGGAGATCCCGGTGGGAGCTACTCCCCAGAAAAAGATCCAGGCCAATAAAATGTTTTCAATATCAAGAGTTCATGGGTTCTCTGAAGTCAATGGCTTCCCTGGTGTCCATCAGCATCCCCTGGGGCTTGTCAAAACGACAGATGTCCAGCCCGGCTGGCGTGGCTCCGTGGGCAAGTGTTGACCTATGAACCAGGAAGTCACCGTTTGATTCCTGGTCAGGGCCCATGCCTGGGTTGTGGGCTCCGTCCCCAGTAGGGGGCGTGCAGGAGGCAGCCGATCCATGACTCTCTCTCATCACTGATGTTTCTATACCTTTCTTCCTCTCCCTACTTCTCTTTCTAAAGTCAATAAAAAGTCTTCTTTTAAAAAGTTAAAAAAAAAAAAAAAGACGTAAGTTTTCCCCAGGAGGAGTCTGGGGAAAATCCAACCAAATCAACGTAGGGAGATGCTATTTCTTCTTCCATCACCGATGGGGCCCAAGCAAGGGCTACCTGCTCTCCTCCCTGATGCCACGATCGGGGACTCTTCCAGGGGAAGGATCATCACAGGGAGAAGTCATCACGGGGCCCCTGGCTCTCCCGCCTCTGTGTTAGCTGGTTTGAATTTGGAATGCTAACCTGACTGACTAGGGAACGTTTACTCTAAGGACAGTGGTCGGGTTTGTTCTCAACCTGCACCCATTTCATCTTCCGTCGCATTGATTGTGCAAAGGCCTTTATGAATACGCAGGCTGGGAAGGGAACGAGAGATGATCCGACCTTGCAGAAACGCGAGTCAAGGAGGCATGCATGCCCTCAGCCTCCCGTCTCTTCTTCTCACGCAGATGCAAACATCTGAGACAGCCCCGAATCAGACTGCCTGGGCGATCGGCAATCCTGCACCCAGCTCGGATACCGCCTCTGATGAACCGCAGAAGTTTAATGATCGTCATGTGAGCTGCCTGCTGCCACTTTTCATGTCCATCAAAAAGTGGCTGTCACACCAGCCGGGAACAGCCACTGATGGAAAATCCCCAACGAGGTCCATCATGAAAAAGAAAGGGTTAAATGTCGCCTGGCTTGACTTTCACGAAAAACACTGGTTTTTTGGGTAAATGGCCTTCCGAATGCAGCTCACTGATTCCCTTTTAGACATACTGGTGAGCCCGGCCGGGGTGGCTCGGTGATTGATCGCTGACCTGTGAGCGAGGAGGTCACGGCTGGGTTCCCGTTCAGGGCACATGCCCGGGCTGTGGGCTCCATCTCAGTAAGCTTCCGAAGGCCATCTGTCCTGCAGAAGGCCCAGCTTCGTCATCCTCCAAGGGGACCCATGGATCCTCTCTCACGTGGCCCAGTGAGTGTTTAAGGGAGTGTCCTGTAGGGGGCAGCGGGCCACCGAAGCACCCACTGTCCGGCTCAGCGATTTCACGCCTGGCGCCCAGGCTGTGGGAGCTGGTGGGAGGAGGTCACGGCTGGGGGAGAGACTGTTTTCCTGGCCTGGGCCAGGCGTGAGTTTTTGGCTCCCAGCCTCTGACGTCGGTTACTCAACTTCCATGCCAAGAGCCCGCGAGGAAGGGCATGCGTGATAAAGATGGGTGGGCGGGGGTGTCTTCCTCCAGTTGCCTTTTTCAGAAGCAGAAGAGGGGATACATGGTTATTATTCCTTTTTTGTTGTTGTTGTTAACCCTCACCGGAGGGTTTTCCATTGATTTTTAGAGAGAGTGGAAGGGAGGGGGGAGACAGAGAGAGAGAGAAAAACATCCATGTGAGAGAGACGCACCGATTGGTTGCCTTCCGCACACACCTGCCCAGGGCCAGGGATTGAGTCTGCAGCTGTGGTATGATCAGAATCAAACTCGGGACCCTTCGGCCCTCGGGCCGACGCTCTATCCACTGAGCCAAACGGGCCAGGGCAGCTGTTACTGCTTTTGATCTTTCCATGTAGAGCAGATGACAGCAGGATCATTTCAATAGTTAATCAGCAGTTTTCACATCCCTTTCTGTATTCAAGCTCCAGTGAGAGAACTCCTGGCAAAATAATAATAATAATAATAATAATAATAATAATAATAATAACAACAACAACAACAACAACTCCATGGATGCTTGAGTGATGGGAAAAAATAGTGACACAGTTTTTCCATTGCGAGTCACCAAGATAGGATCTAGCGTTAGCCCAGGGAGATGCTGAGGAGCCGTGATAGTCAGAGGGGGGCAAGATAAACGTTGGCGCGTGCCCACGAATGGGAAGTGGGGGGGAGCGGCGCTGAGTTCGTCCACAGGGATCAGGTGCTGTCTCAAAGCCACGGCACCGAGAGGGTGGCCTCTCCTCCAAACGCTAAGTTAGGGCTTCAATTGTTCTCGTGAATGTTAACCAGCCATCTGGACCGACAGCTCCCGGACGAGGCGGCATTCCCAGGGACCAGCCGAGGGTTTCACGGGCGTCTGGTGCCAGGCCCCCTCCTGCGACAGACACTGGGCCACCCCTCCTGCTGCCTTGGGTGGCCCATCCGAAGGCGCCCTCTGAGCGGCGGGTTTGGAACGTTCTCTAAGAGGGGAGGGTGAGCCCCAGCCGGTGTTCAGTGGTCAGAGCACCGGCCCTCGGACTAAAGAGTCTCGGGTTCGATTTCCAGTCAAGGGTACGTATACTTCGGTTGCAGGTTCGATCCCCGGGCCTGGTCGGGGCATGCGTGGGAGGCAACCCGTTGATGTGTGTGTCTCTCTCTCTCTCTCACATCGATATTTCTCTCTCTCTCTGTCTCTCCCCCTTCTCCCTCCCTTCTACTCTCTAAAGATCAATAGAAAAAATATCCTGGGATGAGGATTCAAATAAAAAAAAAAAAAAAGAAGAAGACAGGAGGTGAGGGAAGGAAGCAGAGCAGTGCCCACTGGATGCCACACCCCGACACCCAGGAAAGGCCACGCACGCCCAGGGATGCGCTTCTGTGTCGGCTGGACAGAAGTTGCCTGTCCTCAGGTTGGCTTCTGGGGAGTGAACCAAGGGCTTGGAGGTGGGGAAGGAGTGAAGTGTCATTCATTTCCACTTCGTCTTAGAAAAAAAGGACACGCATTTCCTACTCCACAAATGAATGCACTGATTATGACAAATAATTAAATGGACTTCAGCAATGCGCACAGCCCAACTCCAAACAAGACACCCTTAGAACTCAGGACATTAAACCCCATCCACGCCCTCTGGGCCCCAGGGCGACTCCCCCTCTTCCCACCCCCGTCTACACCCACAGTAGTGACAGCTCCCTCCCTTCCTGGGTTGGTTGTGCAGAGAGAAGGTGTCTCAGAGGACTCAGCCCAGAACCGGAACAGTTCCTTTCCTCAAGTCCTCACGCCCCACCTTTTCCCTGGTGGTCAGCCAGAGGCAGCTGCACCCTCATTGTTTTCAGAAGAAGGAAAGTTGGAGAGAGAATTAAAAAAGCCAAGAAACAGGCAATGTGCTTAAAAAAAAAAAATCCACGATGGCCCAGCCGGTGTGGCTCAGTGGTTGAGCATCAACCCATGAACCAGGAGGTCACGGTTTGATTCCTGGTGAAGGGCACATGCCTGGGCTGTGGGCTTGATCCCCAGTAGGGGTCGTGCAGGAGGCAGCCGATCCAGGATTTTCTCTCATCACTGATGTTTCTCTCTCACTCTCTGTCGCCCTTCCTTCTCTCTGAAATCAATAAAAACATATTTTTAAAAAAGATCCAAGCCTTGACCAGTTTGGCTCAGTGGATAGAGCGTCGGCCTGCAGACTGAAAGGTCCCAGGTTCGATTCCAGCCAAGGGCATGTACCTTGGTTGCAGGCACATCCCCAATAGGAGGTGTGCAGGAGGCAGCCGATCGATGTTTCTCTCTCACCGATATTTCTAACTCTCTATCCTTCTCCCTTCCTCTCTGTAAAAAAGATCCAAGATGGATTTTACAAATAAAAAAAAGAAACCCTAGAAAAGTGTAGAGTTTGTATCTGGACAATAGAGGGAAAACAGAGCACCCTCTTCTCCTGGGGTGGGGTGTAGGGGTGCATTTGGGCTGAGGGAGAGGAAGGAGCAGGATGGGTGAAGCTTTGGGGAGGCTGGGGGGCGGAGGGCAGAGACTTGAGGAGAGCATGAAGCCAGAAATAGATAAAATAAAATAGAGGACGCTAGTTAGACCTGAATTTCAGGTAAACAATGAATACTTGTTAAGTGTAAATCTGTCTCCAGTATTCCTATATTGCTATAGATTTTGGGTGAAACTGGACCAAGGTGAAGCCCCCTTCACCCCCCACTCCATGGCTATGATGATATTCCATGCCCTGGTGCCCTGGCATCAGAAACCATCATCCCAATGTTCTTGTATTATAGGAGAAACACCTGAGACGCCAAAGCCTAGATGAATGGCCTAGAGTCTCTGCAGTTGCCCACCTGGTGAGGGGCAGGTCTGGGTTCCCATGGCGACACAGTAGGGGTGCTGCTGTGGTCCCCCAGAGGAGGCTGGGGATGCAACCGTGTCTCCCTGTGCCTGAGCCCAGCTCGGGGTCCTCAGGCTCGGGCATCCCTGGATGTCCCTGCCCTGCCTGGTGGACCACAGGGTTAGGTGCCTTTGGAAGTACCGTATTTTCCAGCGTATAAGACGACTTTTTAACCCAGGAAAATCTTGTCAAAAGTTGGGGGTTGTCTTATATGCCCAGTCGTCTTATACACCGGAAAATATGGTATCACCTATGGAGACATTTGAAACTCTCTTGGACCATTGGTTCTGGGGTTGGTGTCAGTCCCTGCGAACTATCAACTAGAACCGTCTAAGTCAGGAACCTATCCTCTCAGGAGGTGGAAGCCCCAAGTCGAAATGTAGGGGGCGTGCAGGAGGCAGCCGATCCATGATTCTCTCACCATTGATGTTTCTCTCTCTCTCTTTTCCCCTTCCTCTCTGAAATAATTTACATTTTAAAAATGTACCGCTGAGACTCTGTGCACGGGATGGAAAACCTCACTTCACACAGGCCTAGGCCAAAAAAAAAATAAAAAATCATTTCCCTCATATATTCCTGTGTGGTGGGCACCACCTTGACGTCCCTTTTATAGCTGAGAAAATCGAGGCAGAATGTGGTGGGAACACTTGCCCAGGCTCACAGGGCTGGTGACGGAGCTGGGAGGGAACCCAGACGGCTTGGCGCTCTCACCTGGGGCCAGCGGCTGCGGTGACACCCCCTGGGAGCTTGTTAAAAATGCAGAGCCTCAGGCCCCCACCCCCACCCCTGCTCAGGTTCTGCTTGGACTTCTAACAAGGCTCCAGGTGACTCACCCGTTGAGCTCTAGTTTGAGACGGGAGCCCCGGGCAACTGCTGATGTTCTATCTGGGTTTCTTGGTCCGTGCAGCTGACGGGCGGGAGCAAGGCTGGCTGGAGTCCTTTTGTTTCCTGCAGTATATCTAGCACCTAGAACAGGGACAGGAGCCTAGTGTTTACTGAGTGAATGAATGGATGGATGGATGAATGGATGGA
>PVJC01036706.1:0-17593 GCA_004026665.1 Murina feae | reverse complement strand
ATAAACTGGTGAATAGAATAGAATCAGAGGCATAGAAAGGGAGTGGACTGACAATTTTCTGGGGTTAAGGGTGTTGGGGAAGTGTGAAGAGACTGGACAATAATTGTACACCTATGGATGAGGACAGTGGGGGGGCAAGGACAGAGGTTGGGGTGGGAAATGGGAGGAGGGGAGCTATGGGGGATAAAAGAGGAACAACCGTAATAATCTGAACAATAAAGATTTAAAAAAAAAATAAAAAATAAAAATAAAAAAAAGAACTCTTGAAAATGCTATGATAAAATAAAAAGAAGTTAACAATGAAAAAAAAAAAAAAAAAACCCTATGTAGTAGATGCAATTTCCTAAAAGAGAAGAAACTCAGAACAGAGTTTAAGTAACTTTCCCATGGTCTTACATCTGATAGGAGGCAGATCCAAGATTTAAATCCAAGCACTTTGGCTGATCTGAAAAACTCCTTACCAATGTTGAATGGGAAGTAAGGACCTTCAGTTAAACACACACACTCTCATCAGACTCCCTGGCTCTGACTGAAATAGTAAAAGTTAAAAGAGTTGGCCAACCATTGTTCGTCTCTAAGTAGTCCTTAGGAAAAGAGTAAGACAGTGAATGTGTCATCCTGGCTGGTGTGGCTCAGTTGGTTGAGCACTGTCCTCTGCACCAAAAGGTCACCAGTTCAATTCCCAATCAGGGCACCTGCCCAACAGGGCACCTGCCTGGGCTGCAGGCTCAATTCCCAGTAGGGGGCTGCAGGAGGCAGTGGATATCTCTCTCTCTCTCTCTCTCTCTCTCTCTCTCTCTCAAATCAATTTTTAAATATGTGCCAATTAACTGAGTATTTCATCAGAAACTGAGGGGTCCTTCAAGGAGGTTAGATTGCAGCAACCAGGAGCTCCCAGAAATAATTCTGAAAATTTCCATAACTCTCTGAAAGGTTATTTCCTGCTTTCCCTGCTCAGGCTTCCAATTTCTTTTTCCTCATTTGCCCACAAATTCAAATTTGGAGTTTTTATATAAATGATCTCTTTGCCAGTGTGACAAGAAGAAGAAACATATTTAGAACAAACATTTTGTTTCTATTTGAAAGGGAAAAAAAGGATAATATATTTATGAATAAAATAGTTTTTTACCAATTTCCAACTATAGGCAAATGTTCTTCGGGAGCTATATAAACCTCTCAGCCGCCAATTTCCTGTGTGGAAACTCTGATGTATTATTTATTTCTGCAACGTTAATCATTTCCATTACATGAGCAAATCTCTCATCAAGGGATTTACTTGACTTTCAATATAACTTTTATAACATGTGAAATATGTATTATATTAGTTTTAGATAAAATTGTTTTCTCATTTAGAATATGGTCGTCAGGAATAAAGCAGGTTCGATTCTGTGAACTTGAATTTAAAGTGTTTAAATTTGAAGGCTTGGAACTGTTTAATCGCTCAGTGGACGAGATGGTGCTTTTCTGGTCTGTGTTTGGTTTTGAAGCTCCTACCATATGATACCAGCAGCTGACCAGCTGCTCCAGGGGCAGCAGGACCTTGGTTTCCTTGACTTGAAAGGGAGCGCAGGCCAAAGGTCCTCAGGTTTCTCGTTGGGAAGCCCTCAGGCTAACCCTCAGTGAAGCTGAAGGTTCTGGAAATCACCTGACAGGATAAACTGAAAATCCAAGAAGGGCCCTGTTTCTCCTCAACCCCCATGCCGAAACACTTACTCTTAAAATACACCAACATGTATGAGAAGTAAGATCAGAAGGGGGAGGGGAAAGCAACCACGTTATGTACACTTGGGCACTTACGTACACCCCTTTGTAGCAGTAACTTAAGAACGACTTAGATTCACTTTATTCTCCATGTGAATCAGAAAAACACCGCTTTTTATTTATAAATGATTTTTATTTATAAATTTATAAATGCTGACAAAAACGTAGGTATTATTATCTCTGCTTAATCCTTCACCTGTGAGATAGCTGCTCTGATCCCGGATTTAGCCACCTGTTATAGTACAACCAGTTTCTGCCACAAATAAAAGCAAATGTTTTCATAATTGTATGCAAAAGCCACAATCCCATGTGCAATTTAACACATGCAGGCAGTATGTTAAAAGAGGAGTTAAAAAATAAAGAACATAATTTTGGGGCATGTATTTTAAATATAACTTTAATTTTACATTAAAGTAAAATTTACCTTAATTGGTTAAAAAATATAAAGTAAAACTTGATTCATAAATTGACACTTGATAACAGTAGATAAAAGTATAGAAATCATCTATGGCCACTTTTTCTTAGAGATTATAGGAATGAAAGCCTTACAGATGATATATAATTTTGCATTGTGGTATGTGTTTTATTATTTGAAATCTACAGGTTCGTTTCATTGTATTGGATCTGGCTAGTTGTTTCAGAACATTAACTGTCCTCTCACATTACTTACAAAGATACTGGGGACCATCTGTTCTTGCAGGGGATTTAAGTATACGTCTATTGGATATCATGCTATTTATTTAATTCAGCACCCACTTCCTATTGTTGTATTTTCTTGGGGGAAAAAGTCAATTTAATTACATGGAATAAAGATAACCTCTCCTGGCAGGTTACCCTGTCACCATGAGAGCAAAGCAGAACCTGCCTAAAGTAGGTTACAGTGGCTAACAAGGAGAGCAGAACCAACAACACTTAAGAATATTTAGCAAAGGTTTAACAAAAATAGAACAGTGAATGGAACTTTAAAAAATATGACTGTAAGCCTAGGGCTTGTCTAAATCAATCTTGGCACATCTGTCTGATGCAGACCGTAAACAGGATTAGAGCTGGATTTATCTGCTTGGCGCTAATTGTGCTCACAGTTTCTGCACATGTCCACTCGTTCAAACACTGCCTGGAAAACAAGCCTGCCTGAGTGAGGGCTCCCGCAGCACAGTGCACACACACGGTATATTAGATGGCTAAGCAATGTGATGTCTAACAATTTTTTTTTGGCTCTTCAGACTTACTTATCTAATCCCCTAATTAAAAATACAAAATTCTGTTTGAATACACCACATACTGAGATAAATCTGTGAAGCAAGGGACCAATAAATTTGAATACACTTTAATTGTAAGAAGAAAACACAATTTAATTGTTAATAATCAGGTTAAACTAGGGTTTAAACAAATAGGGCTGCTCCTGTTGCTTACTGAAAAACCATCACAATGCATTATTACCTTCAAGAATGATGACATAGAATTTAGCAGAAAGGGTTAAGTTTCTAAATATTTACATATCAAGAGTGACAAGAAAAAGTATTTTATCTATTAAAAGAAGTAGAGGGAATTTTAAATTTATCACTTACAGAAAGAGATAAAGAAGCAGAGAGAAATTGGTACTCAAATACTCAAAATAAAAAAAATTATATTTTTATCACACCAAATTAAAAAATCAATGATCAATTTCTATCTGTAATTTTCCTCCCATTAAGTCATGTGTAAACAGCTTAGATACTTCCCTTAAGAATTTAAGCACTTAAAGATATTTTTTTTTCACATTAAATCCAAAATGAACTTAAATATTGTTCTTTGGGTTGAGGATTTTAAATGTAGACAATAAACATGTAATACAAGTCAATATTTAATGCCTATGATACAAAGTGTATTGGCAATTTTAAATCATGAAGTCTATGCCCAATCATAAACACCACATAAAATCTATTTTAACAAATAGTATAATTGAAAATTTAAACTGACTTCCAATAATAGGCAATTTTCTATTCTAAAGCTTTTTCCTTGATATATTACTTATTCATGTTCAAATATCTCAGTGAGCTTTCAGAACCCAGCTTTCCCCCCAAAACTTCTACCATTAATAAAAGTTATGTGTATACTTATAGTGTTGTTTTATACCAACAAATAATAGGAGAAAATGGCAAATTAAGTCAATCATTTAAATACTTAAACCAAAACAGCTTCCTCAGCAATTCTCAACGTGTGGTCCTAGAGGGCATGCAGGATCACACTGATTTTTACCGTATTTTCTTTTTTCACCGTGTTAGCATTTTTACTAATAACGCAAAGGCAATAGTGGTTAAAACTCGTGGTATAAGTATGAATAAAGGCAATGACAACAAATTTTACTAATAATTATTGCCTTCTTTACCACCTCAAATTCTATTTTTTTAAAAAGTTTCACTTAACTGTTCTTGATGAAGAGTTCTGACACTTTAATTTTTTTAACTTTTAAAAATCTCTAGGCTTGAGTATATTTCTTTTACTATTATGTGTGATGAAGTAGGAAATATGCATAAAGAATTTATGCCACATATGAAAGGAATGGTTCTCTCCAAGAAAAGCATTTACACCATTTTAGTTGCAGCTGAACCAGCTAATTTTTGTGGAAAACCATTTTTATTTGAGAAATCAACTAACAGACTAGGTATTCAGATGCGAGTATTTGGCAAACATTTTCTGGGAAATGAGAAGAGTCAGCTAGTCAGGCAAGAAAAAAAAAGTGAGAATGTTTGTTGCCAGTGATAAAATTCAAGCTTTAAAGCAAAAATTAGAATTTAAAAAATTTGTACCTGCTACATGAACTTGACAGATTGCCAATACTTAAAGAACTTTCTGATGAGACTGGCAGTGATATTAGTGTATTTGATATATTTTAAATATTGTATAATGAAATGTGTCAACATTTGGAAGCTCTTTTTAACTCAGTACACCAATTTTCCAAATAGCCAATGCAGGATGTTATAAAATCATGCATGAGCCCAGCCTGTACCCTCTCTAATCTGGGACCCCTTGAAAGATGTCCTACTTCTAGTTTACAGGGATCGAGCCTAAACTGGCATTCAGACATCCCTCTCGCAATCCAGAACTGCTGGCTCCTAACCGCTCACCTGCCTGCCTGCCTGCCTGATTGCTCCTAACCACTCTGCCTGTCGGCCTGCTAACGCTCAACTGCCCCCCACCCCGGCCTGCTTGCCCCCACTATTCCTCCCCACTAGCCTGCTCATCCCCAACTGCCCCCCTGCTGGCCTGCTTCACTCCAAAGTGCACCCCCTGCTGTCTTGATCACCTCCAACTGACTCATACTGATGGCCTGCTTGCGCACAACTGGCCCCCCTGCTGGTCTGCTTACCCCCAACGGCCCCGCCCCTCTTGGCCTCTAACTGCCTCTACCTTGGCCCCACCATCATGGCTTTGTCCAAAAGAATGTCTGGAAGGTCTCCTGGAAGGCCTCCCAGTCTACTTAGCATATTACCCTTTTATTAGTATAGTTAGAGGCCTGGTGCATGGGTGGGGGCCAGCTGGTTTGCCCTGTAGGGTGTTCCAGATCAGGGTGGGGGTTCCCTTGGGGCGTGGGGTGGCCTGGGCAAGGGGCCTGTGGTAGTTTGCAGGCCAGCCATGCCCCCATGGGGAGAAGGTCCCTGCTGGGGGGGTGTGGCCAGCCTGGGTGAGGGGCTGATGGCTGTTTTCAAGCTGGCCACATCCCCTTTAGGGTGGGGGTCCCCACTGGGGTGCCTGGCCAGCCTGGGTGAGGAGCTGAGGGCTGTTTGCAGGCTGGCCATGGTCCTGGGCAACCCAGGCTCCCAGACTCTCTTTGAGCAGAGGCCACAGTGGCTGGAAGCAGGTATCTGGGATTTATTTATCTTCTATAACTGAAACTTTATAGCCTTGAGTGGAGCCCATAGCCAGCCAGGGCAGGCGGGAAGCTTGGCTTCCTCCATCACCAGGGACAACCCAATTCTGTTTGCTCCAGCTCTGTGGCCGCCACCATCTCGGTTGGGTTTATTTGCATACTTGCTCCTAATTGGCTTGTGGGCGTGGCTTGTGGGTGTAGTGATGGTCTGGTCAATTTGCATGTTTCTCTTTTATTAGATAAGATTTTTCTGAACTCACGTTTGTGTGAAACTGGATTTTCCTTATACACTTAAACCAAACAACATATTCACAATAGATTGAATGAAGAAGCAATCTTAAGAATTCAGCTGTCTTCTATTAAGCCTTCTAGTAAAGGTATGACTTCTATTCAAGAGATAAATCTTAATTTTAAAAATTTTCTATTAGAGCCTGGTCAGTGTGACTCAGTGGCTGAGCATCGACCCTCCAACCAGGAGGTTATGGTTTGATCCCTGGTCAGGGCACATGCATGGGTTTCTGGCTTGATCCTCAGTAGGGAGCGTGCAGGGGGCAGCTGATCAATATTTTTCTCTTACCATTAATGTTTCTATGTCCCTCCCTTCCTCTCTCTGAAATCAATAAAAATATATTTTTTAAAAAAGATTTACAAAAATATAAAAATAGTAAAGTGGCATTGTTTCTTTGATGTTTTTATAAAACACTTTAATAAAAATATGTTAAAATGCAATAAACATATTACTGTTATTTTTAATGAATTAGTATTTTAAGTGTTTACTTAATTTCTACTACAATAAATATTAATAACCGTAACTTACATAAACAAAAGCTCTTTATGGTTTCTAATAATTTAAGAGTATAAAGGGTCCCCAAGACCAAAAGCTTAAGAACCCGTGGTAGGTAGCTTCATGGAAATAGGCATAACCTTAAGAAGACACAAGCAGAAGATGGCATGATTCATCACCTTGTATCAAATAACTAAGATTTTATTATTATATTAATATTTTAAACTATCTATGCAACAAGTCCCTATTATATCGGAAACATAGTAAAAAAAAACTTCAAAATTGATATTCTATATTTCATATTAATATTTCACCTTCTATAGCCTGACTTTATCATGCAATGCCATTTTCACCTCAGCAAAGGTACTATGTGCTACTTGTGTGGAGATTATTTATTCCTTGATTTTACTATCTACATATCTGCCTGTCATTTTTTATGTCTACTTCCATCCCAATTCCATAGGAAAATCATGAACAGGGCATCTCTAAGAATGAGGATGACAGAAACTATGGCCTTATTTGATTCTTCTTAGTCTTATAATCTAGTCATTTTTGGCATGAACAGTTCAGGTATGTATATGAGTCCAAATATAATATATAGTTCATATACAGCATACCAGATGATCTATGTACAGATTCCCCCATGGGCCTCTAAGGTATGGTAATTGGTCTTTTTCTAGTTTCTCAGAAATTCGGTTCAACAATATCTCCCTCATCTTCCTCATCTCTAAGCTCTGTATCTCAGCTCTTAGCTCAATTCTTCAAACACAGGCTAGGCTTTCCATAAAAGTTTGTTGCTGACTGTATTTACAATCAATCAGATAATATCTTAACCATACGATATGCATCTCTACCTCTGAACCTTTGCTCCTTCATTCCCAGCAAAGCCTTTCTGACTCCAATCTTTTCAAACATTAACCATCTGTCCAAGCACTGGTACGCCCATCCTCCAAGAGACATCTTCATTTCCCAGTTCCTCTCAACTCCTCCAACACAGTGCTACTCAGCTGAGATTTAGTCAGATATCAGAAGTTCCTAAGTTACCAAAAGGTGAAGACATAAGTCTTCAAAAGTCTGTTACATTTATATGTATTTTTTCCATACTAATTAAATATGGTTTTCAAAACTGGTGGTGGAAGGAAAGGGTTAGAGAAAGATAAGACTGTAATAGCTTAGGGTAAGCCCAAAGGTGTCCTTTCATTTAATGTATTTGAATGCTACATTCCAGGCACTTCTGTGTATACATTAAAATGATCCTATTAATAAAACTATTTTCATAAAGGTTAAGGAGTCTTTATCTCTCATGGCCCAGAAGTTACTGGACTATGGAAATAGAACTCGATCTAAACCACAATAATGGCTTCTATTGCCACTAAAGACAATGCCTGAGTATGGCCTTCCTGCTGGATACAGGTACTTACATCTCAGTCCAAGCTGACTCACTGACATTCGTTTCTTCTGAGGACCTCAAAGATAGCCACATTGACCTTGCTTTCATCTCCACCACCACGATCAACCAATGCCCTGCCTGGGTCGGTCAGAACCCCCCCAACTAAACAGTAGTCACAGTGACGATGCCACGCAATCCTCCAGTTAATCTGAAGAGTTCTGCTCTGGAAGGACACTAAAAGGCTTACTTTCATACCACTCTCATTCAGTTTTCCCCTGAAGACTGTCACTGTTTGCTCCTATGAAGAAATTCAGAATAACTACTCAAAAGTCCAGCATTATTTGAACTTGGCAAAGGCAGATCTGTGTTATTGAAAGGGAGCAGAGCCATTACATGAGAGAGAAAAGAAGTAGAAATTTTTAATTGATGAAGGTGAGTCCTAGTACCAAAAAGGAAGAAGTTCACTTAGGGAGTGTGGTAGCTAGGAACAGAATTCCATCCACTATCAGAAACCAACTCAACTCCACAAACACAACTTTTGCAACAGCATGGATGGAAGTGGAGAGCATTATGCTAAGTGAAATAAGCCAATCAATGAAAGAAAAATACCACATGACATCACTCATCTATGGATAATAAAGACCATTATAAACTGATACACAAAAATAGATACAGAAGCAGAGCAACATCAAACACTGTCAAACTACAGCAGGAAGGCTGGGGAGGATTGGGGGAGGAGGGGAAAGAGATCAACCAAAGGACTTTATGCATGCCTATAGCATAACAATAGACACAAAACCCTGGGAGGTAGGGGAGGCCTGGGGAAGGTCAAGGGGGGAAAAAAAGGAGACATATGTACTACTCTTTGTAATATTTTAAGCAATAAAATAAATAAAATAAATAAAAAATAAAAAGAAATCAACTGGCCCGACTCTCCGCCCCTCCTTCCCGCGGCGCTCAAGGGACCATGGCCGATCCTCGCGTGAGACAAATCAAGATCAAAACTGGCGTGGTGAAGCGATTGGCCAAAGAAAAAATGATGTATGAAAAAGAAGCAAAACAACAAGAAGAAAAGATTGAAAAAATGAAAGCTGAAGATAGTGAAAATTATGCCCTTAAAAAGCAGGCAGAGATCCTGCAAGAGTCCCGGATGATGATCCCAGATTGCCAGCGCAGGTTGGAAGCTGCATATACTGATCTTCTGCAGATATTAGAGAATGAAAAAGAATTGGAAGAAGCTGAAGAATATAAAGAAGCACGTTTAGTACTGGATTCAGTGAAGTTAGAGGTCTGAAGCTTTTTTGTACAGGGTGCTTTTTTGCAATTAATCCTGGGATTCATTCCACATTTTATTAGTTTTGACCACTGCTGGATTTTCAAGGAGGATGCAGTTGCATATATTTTTCTTTGCCTAATTTAATGTATCCAATAAATGAATTCGTCTAAAAAAAAAAAAAAAAGAAAGAAATCAACTGAAAAAGATCCACCTAATCAACTGCCAGGTTATCTGAACTAATCACCAGTCCACCTTCCTGATGCTGGCAGAGGCCACCTGTGGTCAAGGAAACCACTGGGGGGGCGGGGGGGGGAAGAGAGAGGGCAGGAGGGGAGAGAATAAAGAGAAATTGCCAGAAGCTATATATACTGAACATACAAACGTAAACTAAAAACAAATACACATAATTCAAGATGTTCTAAAAAATATTTGTAAACCTTTATGTATTTATTTATTGAGGATTTACCATCCTAGACTTGATGGAGGCAAAAGTGATAAAAATTTTAATATGGCTTATCATGGTTTTATTAAAAAATCCAACATAATAACATTTAAGACAAAGTTCATGTTTATTTTTAATATACCAGGCATCTGGGAGATATAGCCCTTTATCTCATTTACACCATTGAAAGCATATACTTGACAAAAATATTTCTAAAACTCTAGCTAAGTGAATCCAATTGACTGACTAAAAAAGAAAAATTACTTGAAAGAAAAATTACCTATAAAATATAGTCAAATTTCCTGACTTTCTAAATTATTTTCAATTGAACTTAGGCAAAATGTAAAGGAACAATTAAGTCTTAACAAACACACACAAACACTAAATTATGCTGGTCAGCTGATGTCATTTAGGCTCCTATTCACACAAAATATGAACCTCCACCTACATATTGGAAGTAAAACAAAATTTTGAATGCCATTTTGGAGTAGAAATTAGAGAATGTTAATTTTTTTTTCTGAAAAAGACTTAAATTGATTCAAAGAGTGTGACATGAAAATAAACTCTATGTTTTGACCTTTGCATACTACCTATATGATATTTACACACGTGTGTTCCCAATTAAAAAGTTTTAATAGTTTCTTCTCCTTGTTTTTCACCATTCTACAGTTTCTACAATATAGCTAGTGCTATGATAAAAGGCCAACATTAAAGGAAAGGAATGTATTACCTGATAATGTAAATTTTTAAAAAATTTAAAAATTTTAGATCAAGCATTTTATATATTTTTGCTACCCTATGTAACATGTAATCAAAGCAAAACAGCTTATAGGATTACAGCAAGCCATCTTCTCCTCTGGGCTGTAATGTTACTGTCAGGGCTTTTTTTTTTAGAGAGATAAATTTGATATCAACATGATGTGACACAACTGCATCAAACCTTAATTTCACTCACAGTAAGAAGTCACAGGATTAAATAACACTGTGCAGTCTTTTAGAAAAGTTTATTGCTTCCAGATGGATTCAAGTTTCCCTTCAGCCCTGATTATATCTAATATGCACAGGGTGCCAGCATTATAAAGGGCAGAGTCAAAAATACCATTTATGTACGTAGCAAGGGCTGGGGTACAGAAACCTTGGTTTCTTCTAAATCGGTTGTGCTACGCAGGTCTTGACTATTTTTAAGAAATTATGATGACCATCTAATAACAAAACAACTAGTATACTATGCAAATGTCTTCAATAATGGCTGTTTCACAGAAAAATACAAATCTACAGCAAAGTATCCAGAAAATGACTCCTAGCTCAAGCTGCATGCTCTCTGCCCCATGGTGGGTTGTGCCATGTGTCACACCGCATGAAGCTTGCTACCAAGATGTCCACCTGTGCCTCTGTGACAGGAGAGGTGCCCATGTTTATTTCATTGAATGGCGCTGTTGAATATAAGCCATTGTGATCAGCTACATAAAGACCTTCAAAAACACTGACTAGTTAAAGGCATGCTTGCTAAGTTTAACAAGGTTGCAAGTAATTATTGCTTACATTTAAAATAGCTTTTCTTATACAACTAAAATATCACTCATGACCAGAATAAATAGTCATTTCCATAAAACCCCAACAAAGCTGTCCCCATAATGTGATTTAAAAAATAAAATCACACCTGCTCTATCTAGTCAATGATAGGAAAGCAATAAAAAGTCATGATTGAAGATTGCAGTCTATAGATCAAGAGCCAAGTTTTTTAAATATAGTAAAACTATAAGAACATTCTCATTTTCTTACATTTAATTGTTCAAATGTTCTGAAAATATTATGCTAATTATAAATTTGATTGAATTTAAATGTTAAACAATTTATGTAGCCTTCAAAAAAGATTAGCAATTTAAAACAATTATGCTAAGCTCAACAGAAGAGAAAATGATTAATTTCTGGAGTACACAAAATCCTTCTTGCTGGAGAACCATTGCCAAAGGTGGTACTATAATAATTCCTACTTATATCTAACTTTCTGCTATGACTGTTCAACCATATGATATTTGAAAACAAATATCATTATGGCACTTTTTACTCACATTTTCTTTAGAGAGAAGTAAGTTCCTTTATGTAAAGAATATAAATGTTAAAATTTCAGGTGATGTTTATAAAAGTTTTTCACTATCTTTAATTTTCAATTAATTTTAAAGTGTTACTTAAAAGGAATATGAGCACTAAAAATTTTAATTTTAAATAGATTGAAATATTGATGCAATATCCCTGATCAATAGCTTGAAAATACTTTAATACAGAGGGCAATCAGAAAAGGATCAAATTATACTAATATTCAACTTACAGTTACATGCCAAATCAATAACAGATCAATGAAACAGACTCCAACCGGTTAGGCAGGCTACCAAGCATTAAAGCAGGTAATGAGTTTTCCATTACATATTTCTAATATTTCAAATACTAATATGCATTTGAATTAACTTTGACCATCAAATACCACTTTGCTTTCAATAATAGTTAACTATTCTTAAACTGATCACACTGTCTTCTAAAAATAACACATACTTGAGTAATGATTGGAGCTTCATTCCTTCTTTTGAAAATTGGAAGCTGAACCCTTTTCACATGCCAAACTTTACACTGAGAACCCTTACAGATAGAAATATTTCCTGACTACCCAATAAGTAATCACTGAATGAAGACCAGAAAAAAATAAATGAGAGTGTAAGCCATGTGGATACAGGTCCAGCATCTCCCATCTGCGACTCCAAAACCCCAAAGCTCTGAAAACTGCACGTTTTTTTCCCGTAAATCATTTAACAGCAAAACATGAGCTGACCTCACATTGTAGGAGAACTGGGCCTGAATTGACAGTAAGATTTTAAGCTCTATTTATCCCCGTTAGTATGAATATTCTTAATGTTTAATTCAGAAATTTGACTAATGTTTGATTACGTAAGGCCACTTGTGGGTGTTACATAATATATGTACTATGTTAACTGTCTAAAAATCAGGCAATATCTCATTCTAATACACGGACGGTTCTAAGGCTTTCCAGGCAGAGGAAACAGGAAGTGTAAAGGCCCCGCTGGCAAGAGCATACTCGGTAAGGAACGAGGAGATGTGGCTGGAGCAGGTGAGGAAGGAGGAGAGGGCTCAGACATGAGAACAGAAAGGCTGGAAGCATAAAGACTATCGCATAGACTTTGGGTTTTAACCTAAATATGATGTGAAGTCCCTGGAAGTTTTTAAGTAGAAGAAGGGCGTGATCTATAGTTTAAAAGTAACATTCTACGTGCTCCATGGAGAACAGATACTCTCTGAACTAGACTTGCATGGAAACGAATACGATACAGGTGAGTAATAACGGTTTCTCTTACCAAGGCCGTGGCAGTGATGCTGCTCAACCTGGGGTGGATTTTAAAGGAAGAAGCAACAAGATTTGTTGATGGGCCCTGACCGGTGTGGTTCAGTGGATAGAGCGTCAGCCTGCAGACTCAAGGGTCCCAGGTTTGATTCCAGTCAAGGGCATGTACCTTGGTTGCAGGCACATCCCCAGTGGGGAGTGTGCAGGAGGCAGCTGATCAATGTTTCTCTCTCATTGATGTTTCTGTCTATCCCTCTCTCTTCCCCTCTGTAAAAAATCAACAAAATATATTTTTTAAATAAACAAACAAACAAACATCTGCAACTTATTTTTTAAAAAAAGATTTGTTGATGGACTGGATGTAGAGTGAAAAAGAAAGTGAAATCCAGCAGATTTCCCAGTGTGTTTGGCCTGGGCAGTTAGAAGGATGACGTCCCCCACGTACTGAGATGGGGAGGTCCATAGGAAGTGCATATGTGGAGGCTGCAGTGGGGGGGGGGGGGGGAGGTGTTTTAGAACATACATTTGAGTCATCCACAAGACTTCTAAGTTGATATTTTAGTTAGATTTCTAAATCTAGAATTCTGAGCAGGTGTCTGAAATAGAGACATAAATGTGAAGGTCAATAGTACTTAGTGTTCGAACCCAGAAACTAGAAAAGGTTGAACCTCCCTCCATTAATGTGCTCCCTGCCTTGTGAGAAAGCAGCCAGTTTTCTCTATAAATAGCGTGATACAGAAACACAGGGAATGGAGAGCAGGATCAAGTGCCTGTCAGGCTAGGCACTAAATCAGATACCATCTATTTAACTATAAATTATCTAGTTATGGTAGAATTAAAGGACACAGGCACCCTGTTTCTCGATTCAGAGAAGACCAAATAGATCCTCAGAGAGGTGAAGAGGCTTATCAAGTACAGATTAAATGATGGAACCTTAATTGCAATGTAACACTAGATTTTAAATCTCATACTCCTGTCCTGTTCTATAGACCAGAGGGACTAAAGAACCATCCTGTAATTGCAATTGCATCATTACATGCTTCATAGGAAGGCTTTGAGAGACCATGCTACGGATTCCACAGAATGGGTTCGTGTTTCAAATTATCTTTTGCTTGTCTTCCTGAAACCTGATTAGAAACAGCATATAAGTTTCTATTAAGTAAAGGATATCAAAGAGAAGCAATAGATGCCCTAGCCGGTTTGGTCCGGTGGGTAGAACGTCAGCCTGTGCACTGAAGCGACCCAGGTTCAATTCCTGTCAAGGGCACATGCCCAGATTGTGGGCTCCATCCCCAGTAGCGGGTGTGCAGGAGGCAATCAATGATTCTCTCTCATCACTGATGTTTCTATCTCTCTTTCCATCTTCTTTCCTCTCTGAAATAAATAAAAATAAAAAATCTATAATAATAAAAGCGTAATATGCAAATGGACAGAACAGCTGAACAGTGGAACGACCATCTGGATGACCTTCCGGATGAATTCAGAGCTGCGAGGGCCGAGGCAGGTGGGGCTGCAAGGGCCGAGGCAGGCAGGGCTGTGAAGGCCTACTCTTGCACAAATTTCATGCATCAGGCCTCTAGTACATAAAGAGAAGCCACAGAGATTAGTGATTACATAAAAGCATGTCCTCCTATGAAAGGGGTTAAAATCCAGTCTCAGCCTCTTCCTACTTGCATAAGAAGAGAAGTGACAGTGTGACCTTGCCCAAGTTACTCCATGCGTGGCCTCAGTGAAGTTAGTTAGCCTTCAGGTGATGAAGAACCCTCCCTCTGTGGACTGTCATGAAGATACAGTGAGTTTCCATGTAAGATGCTTCCCACAGTTTCAGGCACATACAAGGTGCTATTGTTGTTATTGTTTTATCATCATTGTTATTATTTATTACTATTATTACTGTCATCTGAACTAATTTCAACAAATCCTTTGCAGTCACAGCAGGACCTGAATCAGATAAACCAAGAAAGTCCGTATTTGTGACCGGATAGCAATAGGCAGGAGTAATGTGTGTATTCCTCTATCTTACACTTAGAACAGAAAATGCTCTGACCTTGTTTCAAATTTATAAACGTAGCTCCTATGAGTAGGGGGCATCCTAAGTGCCTTCCCCAAAGCAGACTAGTAAACCTCCCTTGGTACAAAGGGTCTATAAAGAATTTATGGACTAGGTTAGGAGGAGAAAAGTAGAAATGAAGAGAGTATTGAAAATAATGGGAAAATTAAATTAGAAATGATAGTAAGAGGGGAAAATTACCAGATGTTGACTCATGTTCCACTGCTACTCAAATTGATCCCCATCAGGCACAAGTATTGTCCCAGTATTGTGGGAAATGAGTCAAATTCTGTTTGTACTCATCCTGAAAGGGTTTATGTGCCCCACTCACCATGCAGAGTTCTTCACCGATTCCACTCCAGGATGGGACGACGGTGTTTTTGACAAACACCCATGATTATGCCGCACGGAACAGAAATGTGATCACACTCACCTGGTTTCATCTTGTGGTTTTTCTCTAGATCCTGGATTTTGTTACAGAAATGTAGACTGTGCTGAGGAGAAAAGGCTTTGCTCCCTCTGTGACGGAAAGAAAATACTGCATACATCAGCACTCTGAGTATGCCACTCTTTTGGTTCAGCATCCGCCTTCTCAACAAATGTGAAAACTGTGCCATAGCAACACGTTACAAGTAAAGTGGTTGCTAAGAAGACAAGGAGATGGCATGTCTATAAGATCATCAGAAACAACAAAAAATGCATGCCAATCATCTAAAGATACACAAAATAAAATACACAAGTACTTCAGGATATTTTCAAAGTATAATGTCTTATCTTGAAGGTTTCTTTTGTGTTCAAAAATCTTTTTTTGTGGAAAAAAATATGTTAACAACCCTATATTTAGATGATCTCAATGCTAACTGGCTATTTAGACAATGACTATGGACAAACTCTTATTCAAAAAGCTTTAAGACTACAACCATTAACACCATCAGCTTCAGAAGTTTTTGTTAAATCCTCACAACTCTGTTGCTACCTATTTAGGAAATGGTTTATGGAATGGTTCTCAAACTGAGCTCCAAATCATGCCAGACCTCCCATGGCATGGACCTAAGTAGCTCTGCTTTGCTTTGCCTATGGAGGCAAGGGAGAAAGGGAGCTTTAAGATGGCCGTGGAGATTATGATGTGTCTTGGTGTAGTCCTCCTTGGATTCCTTTTGTTTGAGGTCCTCTGCACTTCCTGGACTTGTAAGTCTATTTCTTTCACCAAGTAGGGGAAGTTTTCTGTCATTATTTATTCAAATAGGTTTTCAATCTCTCTTCTTCTGGTACCCCTATAATTCTGATGTTGGTACGCTTAAAGTTGTCCCAGATGCTCCTTACACTATCTTCACACTTCTGGATTCTTTTTTCTTTTTTCTCTTCCAGTTGGGTGCTTTTTGCTTTTTCATGTTTCAAATCTTTGACTTGATCATTGCAAACCTCTAGTCTGCTGTTGGATCTGTGTATAATATTACTAAGTTTATCAGCAGATTCTAGAAAATTCTTGAAAAACCTTAAAACCGTAGTTTTGAACTCTATATCCAGTAGTTTGCTTTCCTCCATTTCTGTCATTTGTGACTTGTTTCTTTGTCTCCACATTTAGGCTGCTTCCTTGGGTTGATGGAGTAGTTTCTGCACTAGGTGTCCTAAAGGACCCAGTGATTCAGTCTCCCCAATCACCTGGGGTGGACACTCTTGTTGTACACCTTTGAAGGCTGGGTGCACAGTCTTGTTGTAGTTATCACTAGGAGGTATCACTGGGAGGAAATGACCTGCAGGCCTTTCTCCTCATTGTTTGGGGTTTGGAACTTTTGGAGTTCTGTCCCAGCTGCAGTCCCTTAGGCTATGCTGCAGGCAGGCAGGCACACAGCTTGGGCAGGGTTATAAGTTGGGTGGGGCGGAGCAACTTGCAATGGCTGCCCCTCCGCTGATTTCGCAGCTTCTCCCGGTTCCACACCCTGGCGTCTGCGCACCCCTGAGTCCCCGAGTCTCTGCGTCAGTGATCGCTGCGAACAGCTCTGCTAGAACACCACTTGTCTTCTGCCCCATTGCCCTACCGCCCGCATCGCATTCAGTATGACCCCGGAGTTTATAATCTCCTTCCAAGCCGCGGACCCAGGAGCTGCCACCACTCCCTTTCGCCCGCGCCGCCTCCATTTCGCGCACATATGTACATCTCAGTTTTGGCACTGGGAACCTCTACTCAGTCTCAATGCACACCTTCTCTTGCCTTCTAGCTGTAAAGCTTCCCCTCCCTTGGTTCTGGAGGATGGCCATTTATCTTTATAGTTGTATTTTTATAATGTAGATGTGGGAGGCTGTGCATTTAGGTATATACCTCATGCCGCCAGCTTGGTTCTACTCAGACAAAGAGAGAATATTAAAAGCAGCAAGAGAAAAACAGTTAGTTACCTACAAGGGAGTACCCATATGACTGTCAGCTGATTTCTCAACAGAAACCATGCAGGCCAAAAGGGAGTGGCAAGAAATATTTAAAGTGATGAACAGCAAGATCCTACAACCAAGATTACTCTACCCAGCAAGGCTATCATGTAAAATTGATGGTCAGATAAAGAGCTTCATAGACAAGAAAAAGCTAAAGGAGTACATCACTACCAAACCAGGATTACTTGAAATGCTGAAGGGCATTCTGAAGAAGAAGAAGAAAAAGAAGAAGAAGAAGGAAGAGGAGGAAGGGGGGGGCAG
>PVJC01036705.1:0-17589 GCA_004026665.1 Murina feae | reverse complement strand
TGAGGCAGCAGAGATGGGAGGGAGTGAGGCAGCAGAGACTGTGGAGATGGGGGGGGGAGCAAAGTGGCAGAAGGGAGGGAGCTGAGGCAGCAGAGAGAGGAAGTGAGGCAGTGGAGAAGGGAGCAAAGTCTGCCTCAGTGGGCTTCACTCCCTTCTCTGCTTCGCTCCAGCTCAGGAAGCCCTATTCTTGCAGGAATAGGCTGAGGAAGCCCTATGCTTGCAGGAATCTTTCTGAAATGGGCCTCTAGTGTCTCCATAAGAAGAGACACTAGTGTGTGCATTTGCACTTGCTCTAGACACTCCCCTCCCTGCCTACAAAGAGATCATATCATGTGAGCTCACAGCAAGGCAGTAGTCACCTCTCAGCATCAGAGGCCTCAGATGAAACCCACCTTCCTGGCACCTTGATCTTGCACTTCCCATCCTCCAGAACTGTGAGAAATAAGTCCTTATTGTATAAGTCACACAGTCTCTAGTATTTTGCTATAGAGGCCCACATTGACAAGTACAGAATGGAGAGGCAGAATAATCCTATATGATAAAAGCCTAATACGCAAATTGACCAAACAGTGGAATGACCAGTGGAACAACCATTTGCTATGATTCACACTGACCATATGCTCAATGCAGGAGCTGCTCCCAGCCCACAGGCCCCAGGCCAGCCAAATCAGGTGCCAGCGGGACCCCCTGACTACCCTGCTGGTTGCCTCACAGATCAGCTCTGATCTCTGGCCAGGCTTAGGGACCCTACCCATGCACAAATTTCATGCACCGGGCATCTAGCGAAAAAATAATAACTAACAATTGTCATGTTCCAGCATTCTAAAGATTTAACAAATGTAATTTTATTTAGTCCCCCTATACCAACTCAGGGAGATAATCCTATTAATAGCAAACTGATTTTATTTATAGACTAGAGACCCAGTGCATGAAAATTCATGCACTGAAATGTGGGGTCCCTTGGCCTGGCCTGCCCCCTCTCACAGTCCGGGAGCCCTCAGGATGGGAGGAGACCCAGCAATCAGGGGAAGGAAATACCCCATCACACCTCTGCTGCTGCCACTGCCGGCAGTGCAAGCCTCAGGTGGCCCTGGTTACCTGAGCCTTGGGCGGCCCTTGGTGGCTGGAGGGCTTAGGGGACTGGGATATTCAGAGGCAGGCACGTGGAGTGACCAGGCCCATCCCCTTGCTGTGTGTCTGCTGCCCTGGTGGGGCTGAGGGGACTGTTCGCCACCATCTTGTGGCTGTGGGTGCCACCATATTTGAGGGCACTGCCATCTTTGTGACAGTGTGAGGGTCAATTAGCATATTCCCTCTTTATTAGATGGGATGAGGAAACTAAGACAAAGAAATGCTAAGTGCATGACCAAGATCTCATGGCTGAGAAGTGGCTGAGCCAGGGAATCTGAATCAAAGATGTCTCTGGAAGCTGTGCTCTTCACTGATCCTTATACTGCTAAGAAGGAACGAGCAGTGGCAGATGCAGACAAGGAGAGAAAGGAAGGAGGAAATGATTTATGTGGTGAGCTCAGTGCTGGTGACCAGAACTGCCGCTGTGGCTACGGCAGCTTTCTCTGACTGAGAGTTTATTCCTGAGGGATATTCTCAAGGCTAGTGAATCCCTGGAGGCCCAATTCAGTGTGAGGTCTTGGCTATGGAGATCTGCAAGGACTCTTAAATATTTTCTTCATTCTCTCCTTTATTGTTTTCATAAACTAAATTCTAAGCTTTTCCAGGACACCTGGAGCTCTTCCCCTCGCCCCTCCACGAGGGCTGGCTTTGACTAGAAACATGATCATAACTTAATACGAAATGCTGTGTGGTCTGGTACACGATACACTGCCGTGTATGGCATGCTGTTCTGTATGAAGATATAAATAGGCATGCTTTACTATAATAAAAGAGAATTCTATGTACACTTGTAGGCCTGCATGGATAAGAAGGTATTTAAAGGCATTGAAAAGCATTGCTGCATGCTGAATACACACAGGATGAATTGACAAATTGCTCATGTTATTACTTTTACCTACAAGGTGGAAGATTAACTTGCTAATGACTAAGCCTGCCATCATTAGCTAAATAGAACATCTGAAATCTGAAAAGAGTTTTCCCCAGGCTTCTTCTGGATAAAGAACGAATTGCTACTGTCTTCGGATAAACAAGAAGGGTTTGTAAAATTGTGCAGCACTCTGACTAGCTGGAGAGGACTCCCAGAGCCAATTAGCCCTCACCTCACAAGAGCCCCTCAGCTCCAGAACATGCAGAAGAGAAGCAAGACAATTTCCATTTCCACTGAGATGGGGGAGGAAGGGCTGAGGACTGAGAGCTGCTGTGCCTGACAGAGGGTCCCTATTTTTAGGGAGAGAGTGGATGCTATTATGAGGCTGCTGAGTGACTTGATAATATGGCAAAGATTCAGCCGGTTAGCAGCACCAGCACAGGCCAAGGGCAAGAGTGAGGTGGGGGCGCTGCCTGAAGTGGGGAGACTGTGAGCTGACTGTGTAAGAGAACAGTTTCCTCCAGTTTCACTATCTCCGATGCCGCCGCGGCTGATGCAGTCAGGACAGAAAACATGAGAGTAATGATGAGAGGCTCATGCACAGACTAAAGGGATGTCCTCACCCCCATTTCAAGACATTATGTAAGCTTTTTTCTACCAAGAACTCAGTCGGCTACCCATCACCATTGCCCGCTTATGCTGCAACACTTTTCTGTTGTGACAAATTCTCTCTGATAGCCACACTACACAGCATCAACAGAGTCTGGTCAGAGAAAAAGGCGCGTGGAAATAGCTGCTCGCACATCTACGCCAGCATTTGTCTAAAGGTACTAATATACATATATGGACATGAAAAAGCATTTTAGAAAATGCAGTTGGAACATACAAAATAGTCAATACATTTGTCTGGTAACCTATGACTACTTAATAAATCGCTCAAAACTAAGTTGGTTAAGACAACAAACAGGTATTCCCACTTGCTTTTCGGAAGTTGGCTTTGCTCCACTTCGCTTGATAAAAGAACTACACCAGTGCCTGTTTTCCCCAACAGAAAGAACTCTGAGGGGAATTTTTACCTTCACAGCAAAAGGCCAAAAGTAAGAACAGCATTCTGTTTTTGTCTTTCAGGGAGCTCTTTGGAGACAGGGTCACCTCTCAGTGAGAGTGGTCCTGCAAGCTCTTTCCCCAGGAGCTACACTCAGCATCTCAGCATCAAGCCCCACAGATCTGAACTGCATCTGTGCGTCAATTCAATTTAATGTGCGCAATGGTTAGCAAGATATGTACTAAAGTATCAGAAAGGCCTTGGAGAGTTCCTAAGGCTGTTATGCTATTCTTAGAGTAAAACGGGATGTAATTGTTTCTATCGTGGTGAATGAAATAAAGACATGGTGAGTGCGTTGGACTTGCCTGCACCTGCCAATCATACTAGTATTTACATGCATCGCAAAAGAATTTTGAGATCTTTCCAAAGTTACCGTTGGTTCTACTAGTAGCAGAGCGGTCTTTTTGGTCAGCATCCGTTAATGGATAAAATGGTAAGTCTATTTGAGTGGATTGAGGGGTGTGTAAAGCATAGTGTGTAGTTACAATATCATTCCTGCTTTTACTGCATGTTAGTGTTATTTTAGGTTTTATGTGCTATTTGGTAAAATTTGATAGGTTATTTTGTGGGGCCTGTGAATACTCCTTTTTCCTCATATAAATTGATGGTAATAATGTCTTCATTTTACATCATTTCATAGGAGCACTCTAATTTTGGATAGCAGGGGAAACCTGCTTTGATTACCACATGGTTGCTGTGGGGCAGGAATTTAGAAAAGACACAATTGACATGGCTATTCTCTGCTCTGCCATGTCCTGGCCTCAGCTGGAGGACTCAAAGGCGAAGGGCTGGAATCATTGCAGGCTTGACTTGAGCTGAAAGATATACAGTCATGTGCCACTTAGCGATAGGGATGCGTTCCGAGAAATGTGTCTGTGAGGTGATTTTATAGTTTTGCAGACATCATAGAGATCATCTAGCCTACTACACACCTAGTCTATTTGGTATATCGCTGTCATATATGTGGTCTGTTGTTGACCGAAACATCACCATGCAATGCATGACTGTTCTTCCAAGGTTGCTCTCTCATTTGGTGACAGGTGGTGCAGGCAAGCTTGTTCCTGCACAGGGCTGCCCGAGTCTGCTCATGACCTGGCAGCTGGCGTTCCCCAGGGTGAATGATCCATAGGTTCAAAGCAGAAGTTGCAATAACATTTAGAATCTACCTTCAGAAGGTGCACACCATTATTGCTGCAGTATTCTACCGGTCGCACAGGTCAGTCTGATTCTGTGTGGGAGAATATTGTATTCATATTGTGCTAACTATCGATTGCTGTGCTACAAATTCCCCTGAAATGTAGCAGGCTAAAGCAGCAAACATATATTAATCAAAGTTTCTGTGGGTTAGGAATCTAGAAGCAGCTTAACTGGGTGATTCTAGCTTGAGGTTTTTCATGAGGTCAGGATGTCCAATGGGCTGCAGTCATCCGAGGATCCACTAGGGCTGAAGAATCTGCTCTCAAGCTTACTTGTTTGTTGGTTGGCTTCAGTCCCTTACTATGTGGGCAGAAGACCCAAAAGGTTATATGATAGCGGGACAGAAAAAAGTATTGGACTAGTTATCAAGAAACTGGGGTTCTAGCCCGGTCAGCGTAGCTCAGTGGTTGAGAGTTGGCCTATGAACCAGGAAGTCTTGGTTTGATACCTAGGGTTGTGGGCTTGAGCCCCCAGTGTGGGGCATGCAAGAGGCAGCTGATCAATGATTCTCTCTCATCATTGATGTTTCTATCTCTCTCTCTTCCTTTCTCTTTGAAATCAATAAAAGTCTATTAAAAAAAAAAAAAGAAACGGGTTTTAGATCCACCTTTGAGGCTAGTTCACTGTGTACTTGGGAAGAACTTTATATTATCTGTGACTAGTTTATCCTTTTAGAGAAAAAGAGTCGTGAAACATATACCCCTGAAGGCAACACGAGTCTCTCTTTCTACTACTTGAGTTGTGACTTCATCTCTTGCATTTGCCCCTTCTTCAGTTTTTTCCCTTTAATTCATATTCTTTTTATATTTTTCATTTTACTATTATTGTTCCTACTGGATTAATTTGAGTTTTTATCAGGGTAAAAGATCTGGGGCATTTGAGTCACATAAGGTCTCATTATCTTTGAACCAGAACACAAATATGTGTAGGCAGGTATATGTCTCATGTTTAGCTTCAGGTACTTCCATGACATGATGTACTTGTTACTGGGGCTGCAGTTAGGGAGAACTCTGCCTATAAATTACAAGTTAATTTATCTCCGATAAATTACAAGTTAGTCTCTGTGAGAACAATTCTTTTTCTTACATAAGTTACTTGTATGAACAGGAAACAAATGGAGAATGATTAACAGTATTTTAGAAACTGGTATTGAGAATAGATTTAGTCAATATAATTTTTAGTAACAGCTTTATTGAGATATAATTCACATACCAAAAAAGTCACTCTTTAAAAGCATACAGTTCAGTGTTTTCAGTATATTCACAGTTGTGCAATCATCACCACTTTTAAATTTTAGAACATTTTTATTAATCCCCCTCCCCACATATACACATCCATATTCATTAGCAATCACTCATTCCTCTTTCCTCCAAGTCCCCGGCAACTATTAATGACTTTATGCTTCTATAGATTTGTGTATAATGAACCTTGCCTATAAATTAAATCATATATTATATGGTCTTTTTGAACTGGCTTCTTTCACTTCACATACTATTTTCAAATGTATCCATGTTGTAGCATGTTTCAGTACTTTATTTCTTTTTATTACTGAGTAATATCTCAATACATACAAATTTTTAATTTAGTCATCTGTCAATTGATGGAAATGTGGGTTGTTTTCATATTTTAGTTATTATAAATGTTACTATGAAAAATTGTGTAGAGATTTTATGAGGTGTGTGTGTACAGACATTTAAATTGTCTTGGACATATATACAGGAAACAACTCTGAAACTCAAAACTAATAGATCAGTTTATAATCAGGTTATCCTCAGGATAATGTTACTATAACAGTTTCTTAATGCCCAGGAAGAAGCAAGTTACAATTGTAGAGTATCACAGTGCTTTACAGTATTTTTCAAGAGAGGGTATTCCTGACCAAGGTCTTTGAAAAGAATAATTCCTGCAGTAAATAGCAATACTTCTAATTTCTAGATTAACATTAAGCATTTAGAAAGTTTATATAGCACAGAGCCAATCTCCTAACATCCATTATCAGTTCTAGATGAACTAGAAAACTTGAATTTTTGGTCCAGGAAAGCCAAGGGCCCATGGTTACCAAAGCATTTTCCCCTTGAGCAGAAGCATTATTTAAAACACCGAGCACAACCTGTGCACTGTTTCCAGGGGTGGTTCACTGGGCAGATGGGGCAAGGGGAGGAGGAAGATTTTGTTTTACTGCTTATGATGTAGTTTTTGGAGTATATGTGTATAATCCAATGTTAATCCAAGGTTCTCTTGTTTTCTAAATCTAGTTTACTGCAAGATATAATCTTTTTTTCCTGAATGTTCTTCATATGATAATGTATAAAAAACTTCAAAAAGATAAAGATGAATATAAAGGTAAAAATAAAAATGATTCTATAAAAATATCATCCAACATGCAGGGGTACGAAAGATGGAGGTTCAGGAATATGCTTCATTGGGAGATTCTCAGTTTATCTGGTTTGGTTTTGCAGCAAGGCAAGTACATACCACAAGGCATACAGTGAGATGGATGACACAATCATTATCATTATTCCTGAATGCCCAAGGTGCAAACATGGGTATGCCAAATGCAGATACGCTCGCGAAGACCGGTGCTCAGGCTGTCCGTGGTCTGTCCCTTCAGCTGGATTTCCCTAAGACCGAAATCACTTGTTAGAGGTAGCAGACTCTCCCATACTGCAGGCTTCTGGAAACTGTCTGGATAAGTAAGAATTTGTCCCATGGTATTTCTCAATCCTGCTGGGTGTGATCTACCCCGTAGTATCTCTGCTACCATTGGCCCTGTCATCTGAAAAAATTCTGTGTATCTGACATGCTCTCATAAGGTTTTCCAAATATATCTAGGCCCAATGGCTCTGAATGCCCCCCGCCCCCCGGGGGGGGGGGCTCTTCAGCGGTTCTTTCACCCTCAAAAAATTCAGGGATGGAATGCTGTTCCCCACTTATAATGTCGCTGTCCTCTTCTTGTATACTTGCTAACTCAACAGAGTCTTCTGGTCCTCCAGCTCTATGTCCGGAGCTGTCTTGGAGGTCATCATCAATATCAATCCTAGGAGATTCAGAGTCTTCCAGAGCAGGCATGTGTTACAGCGTAGAAAAATGTTTAGGCCTGCTTACTTACCTAGCCACCTCAGCAGCTTGACAGCCTGGGCGAAGTTTCTAGGAACTGAGCACCCACACCTGAGCAACGGCCCACAAAGAACAAACAGATCAAAACTGAGAATAGTCCTGACCTCTAAGTTACCCAGAAATGAATAACAGCAGGATGACGAATAGCTTGGCTAAAACTACACCATTAGCTTTTGTAACGTGGCTTTGCTTGCTATGGGAACCTGAACACGGATGTAGTTGTCCCCTTTAAATATTGAACTCTGCAGATGGTCGGGACTGCTTCTCACTTGGGCTTCCTGATGAAGGAGCGGACACTGGCCAGTCAATAAAGGCTCTCTACATTTTCATCAGTCTGGAGTCCTGGTCATTCTGTCTCTTGTGCTCCAGAACATGTGGTGTCCCTGGAGGGCGGTCATGGCGTTCTAACCCGGCCAGGTGTTGGTGGAGAGGACTCCCCAATTCACTACTGGTGGACATGTCTCCAAACTGGTAAACCTGAATAGGGAGACCCATGAGGCCGATAGGACTCTGGTGGCTACGGTGATGGAGACCGCGGACTTTGGTCTCCTCTGCCTAGTGGATGTTCATGATGTGGGCTTGGGCCTATTTCCCTTTCTGGAAGCCTTCTCGATAGTTCTGCCCCAGCACTCTCATGCTGTCTTTGATCTTGATTGATTTTTTCACTTCTCCGAGGGAACCTAAGTAGTCCCTCTCGTTCTTCCACGGCGAGATCTCCGCTGCAGGCAACTTCCTTGCACTGCGGTGCCCCGTAGCTCCAGTTCAGCATGGTGGGCTACTTCCTTCGGGGACTGATGCCGAGGATCAATGTCACCCCCCTGCGAGTGTGCTTCGGTAGACGATGCGACCCCAAGTGCAAGGGCGGACACGCGGAGGAATGGCCCATGTCCTCCTTGAGTCACTCCGGGAAGCCCGAGGACTCGAGCAAACGGAGCACAGATGTCATGTTTCTGCAGGTTCCTTACACCATATGCAAAACGAGCCAGCTCCTCTCTGGTCTGTTTATCTCCAGCAAGCGGGTGTATTTTGATGTCTCCTTCCTTGTTTGTCATTGTATAGGTCAGAACATTTTTTACCACAATAGCCCAGAGAACCGTGAGGGCTCAACAGCTCCTGCTACGATTGTTTTAAGGCGCCAGTGCCAGGCCGTTGATGAAGCTCTTGGTAGATTAGGCTAAAGCGTCTGGTAAAGCAGTGATGACGTGTGCGATAGCGGTTCTCATCACCACAGGTCCATCCATTCTCGAGAGATGACACTTATTCTCTAATTGTTGGCAGGCCTTTCCTACTGCTAAGAACAGGCGCTCTCTCCTGTCACAAGTTCAGGTAGGAACAGACTTACATATGCCATAAAGGAGGCAGCTCGCATGCCCACAGGGTTGGGCACAGGGAGATCTCTATGATTTGGGCCAAGGCTTCGGAGCCATCAGTGGCTCGCATTATCCGATGGAGAGGCTGTGAGTATAAATCCAGTGGCATTTTGGGGAATTCATATCCGCCCACTACGAGATAGGGGCCAAATGGACTCTTTCCCATTAGTTGAGGTCTCCTCTAGAATGGCAATAGCAGACCAATGTGTCATACAGATGCTCACAAATATCATCTGTGCTAACACCCGCCTCAAAACAAGCTGTGATTTGGCCGACGCCTGCTTCTTTTCCTCTCCCATCGACAACTTGGATGCTTCTGATAGGGGGAGGAATGGGCTAACTGGAGTCCAGTGGCCCCAACGCTGCGTCCAAAATAGAATGCACTTCAATGGATCAAGAACTGATTTCTTAATGCTCTTCCAATATGTAATCTTTAGTTGCACCTTTTAGACTCTGGAATTAATGGGACAGGAGTAATAGCATAGATATCCATTGAGCAAGTTCCAAGATAACGCAGAAACGCTTGTGAAAAAGACCACTCGTTAGCAACTCTACTTCTGGGAATCATTCCCTGGGTTAAGGCAGGACTTCTGATGTAGACATCCATAGGCTTAAAACATTGAACTAGATCCCATAGAGCAAGCATGTCAAACTCAAAGGCTAACACAAGCCAAATAAACAAAGTTTAAGTTTATGTGGGCTGCAAAAACACAAAAGCTTCAATTTTCATAGAAACGTAGGTTTGTTTCAATAGAGACATGCTGAATACAAAGGGCTGAAATAAATGAGTAATTGTTAACATAAGATAATAGACATTTTAATAAGAATTCATATTTTTTCTTGAACATTAACTTACCAGACACTGAATAACTGCACAAATTAATAAGAACAATGCAAATAAACCTATTTTTCTTGTTCTCCAAAAGCGAAATATTTCCTGTTACACACACCAAACAAGTCAGTCCAAGGCTAACAACATGGCAGTTGTCTGCTAAAATATTCACTGCTAGTATTAGTGGAGAGAAATGGTGTGCTTGTGCGTGAGGCGCATAAGGGAAATGAATGCAACACAATTATAGTAATTAGTCATTAGCGAACATTGTAGTTCATTACTAATAATTATGTATAACAAGATATTGTAAAAATTACGTTACAAAATTTTTATTAAAATGTTTCTTACATACTATTATATTGTCTGGGCTGCAAAAATATCCACTGTGGGTTGCATGCTGTCTGCAGTCCGAGAGTTTGACATGCTTGCCATAGAGGCTTACTCCTCTTGACAAAGAAGGAAGCTAGAAGATGCCAGTGAAGTAGGTGTGTATGATGGTCAGGTCTGTGACACCTGAGGGCCACAATGATAGCTCACATTTGACCTTTCACAGGAAATTAGGATTAGAACTCTGTCCTGATGCCTTCAGGCCTGAGCCTCCTTCTCTTGCTATATTTACTATGAAATTCATGTACAACATAGTTGAGGAACATTCAAAAGAAATAACCCTTGAAATGGCAAAATTGCTTCCTTTTATGAGCGAGCACAGATAATGTAAAATGGGGACAGAAAAATCAGTTTTTGTTTCCTTCGGAGGTCTAATGACAAATTTTGGAATGACGTGGTAGCATAAACACACATGTTCTCTCTCCTTCCAGTGCCTTTGCCCCATCTCAAATTTGTCCAGTAGGAACGTTTTGATATTGCAAGTCCACTCTCAGACACATGGTTTCAAACTGTTCTTTTGTTCTCGAAACTGCCAATTATTTTGTCCCTGTGTGCTCAAGGCTTGGAGGGGAATGATTTTTTTACAACTATCAAGAGCAACATGAATGAGCAGAGGCCTTTGTTTATTGGAAATAGGCAACAAGAGTGGAACTCTCTACGGCACATATTTCAGTGTTATCACATAAAGTGGTGTTTCTTTTTATGAGCAAGTGGCTTATAAATGTCCACAGCTCCCCTAAACAAACAGTCGGGTTTATAATAACACATTTGTTAGTGTTTAAATTTGTAATAGTCAGTGCCAAGCTCCAAGTATTATGCTCCTGTTTCAAGTAAACTGCTTAATTAAAGCTTAAACAAGGGTCCCTAGAGCTTTAAAAGCAAAGCATTATGTTTGAAAACAAGGTATAGTGGTCCACCCTTATCTGTGGGGACATGTTCCAAGACTCCCAATGGATGCCTGAAATCACAGATGGTACCAAACCCTATATATACTGTTTTTCCTATACATACATACCTATGGCAAACATTAATTTATACACTGAGTGGCCAGATTATTATGAACGGCTAGATTATTATGACCACCCCATCAGTACTTTGTTGGTCCACCTTTTGCCTTCAATACTGTGGTGATTCTTCTTGGCATTGACTCCACGAGATGTTGAAAGGTGATGCGAGGAATCTGACACCATGCCTGATGAATAGCACTGTCCAGTTCTGTGAGATTTGATGGTTGTGGAACCAGCTGCCTGATGGCTCTTTTAACTTCATCCCACAAATGCTCAATTGGATTGAGATCTGGTGATTGTGGGGGCCGCCTAAGCAAGGTAAAGTCTCCCTCATGTTCTTGAAACCACTCTTGCACAATACGAGCACCGTGGCATGGTACATTGTCTTGTTGGAAGAAGCCATCTCCATTGGGATAAGCCATCAATATGATAGGATGAACTTGATCAGCAATGATACTTAGGTATGTTGTGCTATTTAGACGTTTATAATGGTCTGGCACTCTGGCAACTTCATTGCGAAATTATAACTAATTTGCCTACAAACGTCAGGTGGTCATAATAATCTGGCCACTAAGTGTAAATTAGGCACGGTAAGAGATTAACAACACTTACCAAAAATAAAATAGGTGCTGGCCAGTGTGGCTTAGTTGGTGGAGTGTCATCCATGCAGCAGGAGGTGGCTGGTTGGACTCCCAGTCAGGGCACATGTCCAGGTTGCAGGCTTAAACCACTCTAGGGGATGTATGTGCAGGAGGCAGCCGACTTGATGTTGCACTCTCACACCGATGTTTCTCTCACTTCCTCTCCTTTCCTTTCTCTCCAAAAAATCAATAAACTATTCTTAAAAAAATAGAAAGATTATAACAATACACTAATAAAGTCATGTGAATGTGGTCTGTCAATCTCTCTCTCTCTCTCTCTCTCTCTCTCTCTCTCTCTCTCTCTCAAATCCATTATTGTACTGTACTCACCTTTTCACTCAAAGGAAGCACTTTATGACTTCTGTTTGGCACATCCAAATTGCCAGCATCATTTGAAAATTTGAAAAATTGCTAGCATCTTGCACTTTGGGCCCATTGTTAAGTAGTAGAAGGGTTACTTGAACCCAAGCACTGTGATATCACAACAGTCATCTGATAATGGAGAGGGTGCTAAGTGACTAATGGGTAAGGAGTGAGTAGAGTGTGGACACAAAGGGATGATTTGTGTTCCAGGCTGGATGGAGTGTGATGGCCCAAGATGCCATCATGCTACTCAGAAGGGTATGTATTTTAAACGGATGAATTACTTGTATCTGGAATTCTCCATTTAATATTTCCAGGTTGTGGTTGACTGCAGATAATGGAAACTGAGGGAAGAGAAACTGCAGATGACAGAAAGTGAAACTGTAATGAATTTTTAAAAATCAATTAAGTACGGCCTCCTCATACCAAATAAATAAAATCTTGCCTGATATTAATCTTGAATTCTGAAAAAAGTGTGTAAATATTGATTTGAAATCTTATTTTACAAACAATATCTCATACTAATTTAATCAACAACAGATAATCTTAGGTTTGAGTTCCAGTTCTGCCACTTGGAGGCTCCCTGACTTCTCTGAGCCTCAGTTTCCTCAACTATAACATAGGGACAACATCACTCAGCCCAAAGGGCTGATGTGGCATTCACATATGAAAAACACAGTACCAGTACCTGGTAGATGCTAATGAACCCAACTTGTCCTTTCTCCTCCCATCTCAGCAGCACACTCACACTCAACAGACACATCCACACAAGTGTTATCAGAAGCCAGGGGAGTTGGCGAAGAAAATAAGGGTGCCTATGTGGTGCCAGTGATGTCTTTCAGCTCTGGCATTTTTTATACAGGCTAAGTCAAACAGGGTGGAAAGAGTAAGCATTTAATGATACAGAAAAGCCTTAGTACCCATGGCTTTAGAAGTTTCTCTAGAATATTCATACAATACCAAGAGACTGAGCTTTCAACACTATTTTATCTAGTTCTTTAATCTGATAGTCTTAACAAATTGTGAAGCCTTGCCAATGCATTCTCTCCTCGAAAATAGGGTATTGCTGTGTGAGGAAAAATGCATTTTGCTTTTGAAATCCCTTTTGATAGTCCTAACATGTTATCTAACTGCATTATACGTGAGGCAGAATCACATGTTGTCCAGTGAAATGCTTTGGAATCAAACATTTGTGTATTTAAATTCTGTTCCTTCACATATTACCTGTGTGACCACTGTGAGCAAAAGACGATCTGTGAGCCTTGTTTTTTTAATCTGAAAAAATGGGCTACCTACCTCATGGTGCTGTAAGGATTAAAGAAGATAAAATACGTAAAACATTCATCTCATTGACTTTGACACAGTAAGTACTTGTTAATGTAAAAAAAAAAAAAACCCACAGAAAACTGTTAAGAATTTTTGTGAGTTTATTTGAGCCAATTGTCAACATATGCTGGGAAGCAGAACCTCAACAATTGAGATAATGCTCTGGAGAATGGCGGGCTACATCTGTAGATTAAGAAGGTGGGATAAAGCAACGAGGTGGGGGAAGAACCCCTGAGATTGGATAAAAAGTAAAATGATGGACACATACTTAGGTGGGTGCGGGAACAATTAGCATGATAAAGAAGGAATTTGTGGTATCTGTCCTGGCTCCCAGCACATTTGGTTGTGCCCCAGGGGCTCCAGAAAAAGGGAAGTTATAAGTTACCCAGACACTTCAAGGGTATCTAATCTAATAAGAGTAATATGTAAATTAACCATCACTCCGAGACACCTAAGCCATGCCCACTAGCCAAGCCATGCCCACCAGCCAATCAGAGTGGCTGTATGCAAATTAACCCAGATGGTGGCTGGAAGCCATGGAGCTAGAGCAAATAGGAGGCTCCCGTTGCACCAGCGATGGAGTTGAAACTGCCTGCCTAGGCCAGCCGGGCCTTTGCTCAAGGCAACAAAGTTTCAATTATAGAAGATAAATAAAGCCCAGAAACTTGATTCCAGCCAGCCTCACTGGGATGTTGGGTCAATGGGAGCTGTGGGCAGCTTGAAAAACGGCCCTCAGCCCCTCACCAGGCTGGCCAGGCACCCCAGTAGGGACCTGAACCCTGAAGGGACTGTGGGCAGCCTGAAAACGGCCCTCAGCCCCTCACCCAGGCTGGCCAGGCACGCCAGCAGGTGGACATCCACCGAGGGGTCCCAAACTGCAAGAGGGCACAGGCTGGGCTGAGGGACCCTGCCCCCCCGAGTGCACAAATTTTTGTGCACCAGGCCCCTAGTGTTATTATAGATACAAAAAGACAATAGGCTCAGTTAAGGTAAAGGTTGACCTTGTCAGTGAAGATACTGGCCTAGGACAAAACTGCTCACCATAACTGGTTTTAGTTAAAGTTTAATTTCAGATCATTCTTTGTGGTTTCTTTAGGTCTCTGAGTTTTCAAGACTGCCATGCAGGCCTTCCCTGAGCTTGTCAGGTCAACATGTGGCCCCTTTTGTTCACATACTCAAGAAAGGGAGCTGTTATTATCCTAAAGTATTCCAGACTTTAGTTTTAGTTGAAATTTCCACTTGGCTCTTCTTGGCCAGTGCATTAGCACCAAACTAAAGCAAGAAGGCCATTTGGTGAATACTATGGGCCAGTCCTGAAAGGTGAAGGGGAGATGCGTTTAAAATAAGAAATTAGAGGTGTAGAAAAAATGATCCTTCTTGTATGTATATGCTCTCCATACACAACAAAAGGGCACTTACCACCAGCTTATCTAGACACATTCAATTTCTAGACCATCCCAAGGTCAAGTTCAGAAAGTCAGTCGTGGGAAGTTAAGGTTGGAAGCTACATGGGAACAACAAGAAAAAATCAAGTGCACGCACCTTTCTAAAAGTGGAAAGTACAAGAGAGGCCTTTGTTAATCAGACAGGAAAATCATAGCCTGAAAATGCTGACAATGACATTTTAAGAGTCTTGATTCCTTAGTAATAAGTAAGAACGTGTGAAGGAGGAAAAAAATTCTCTGTAGTTTTAAAAAAGAAGCAGCAAAGGAGCAAATATCTGTTATATGTGAGAACTTTATCTTGCAAGGTTACTTCAGTTCACATTTCCTAAACAGGGACACCTCTGCAGAGGGAACACGAGGCACCCCCTTGGCGAGGCACTGTGCTGGTAATTTGTGACTCTGACAAATGACATCTGATTGATGGACCCGCCCATCCCATTTTAGGCAGTCAGAGACATACTGAAGACAGAATCACCCCAATACCAGTTCACTTATAAAATACCAAAAGGAACAGAATCTCTCTCGTCCTCCAACTCCCCCCACCCCGCGTACTGTAAGAGGCACAGGGGGGAAATGTCTCCTCACTGAGACTGGGCCGGTGCTGGGGGACAGTGAAGGGGACCAGCAATAGCCCCAATGGGTCCAAGACACAGAGGCTGATGGAATCTTCATTAGCCTCGAGGAGAGATGCTGATGCCTTCTGTCCCTCCCTGTCTTCTTCTTCTTGAGCAACCACTTCATTTTTTTTTTTAAATTGATTTCAGAGAGCAAGGGAAAGGGAGAGAGAGATAGAAACATCAATGATGAGAGAGAATCATTGGCCAGCTGCCTCCTTCATGCCCCATGCTGGGGATTGAGCCCGAAACCCCTGACTGGGAATTGAACCGTGACCTCCTGGTTCATAGGTCGATCCTCAACCATTGAGCCACACTAGCCGGGCCACCCACTTCATTTTTTTTAATTTTCCATCTACCGCCATCTCTCCACAAAACTTTTGGAGGTCTTAATAAGTCAGTCCTTTGCCTTGAGAAATTCCTCCTGGTTATCTACCTACCCCTTCCCCCCCGCCCTCCCAGCCTCACTTCCTGCTACAATCTGAACCATAAATAAATTATCTCTCTGTCATTTTGACATCTGGAAATTCCAATGGTGAAATGCCACCTAGGCTCAAACTGTGATTCCCCAAAGCTATAAATATGAACTCCATTGTCCCAATCATAACAAACCAAACTGCCATGTTCTTAAACCTAAAGAAAGAAAACCAGGTAGGCGGTCAAGTAGTTGCCCTGGGAGAATTCTGTCTCTTTGTTACAGTCCTGATAGATTTGCCTTTGTTTTGTTTCCCATCTTCGTTGACTGCTGAAGGATTACAGAACTCTCTCTATGCTGAGCATGGACTCTCCTGCATCCACTCTCCCCACCTAGGCCAGAACACTAGGTCAAGGTACAGAAGAACATGGCAGATGGCCCAGAGATGATTGAGAACAGGAAGGCAGCAACCTCAGAATCACAAAGTATACATGGAGGAAATGGAGACTTGAGAAGTACGTGGGAAATTGGCACAGAAATGTTTTGTTTTGTTAATCCTCACCCTAGTCTATTTTTTTCCATTGATTTTTAGAGTGAGTGGAAGGGAGGGGAAGAGACACACAGAGAGAAACATTGATGTTAGAGAGACACATGGATTGGTGGCCTCCCGCACGTGCCCTGACCAGGGTTAGGGATAAGCCTGCAACCAAGGTAGTGACCTTGACTGAAATCGAATCCAGTCTCTTCAGTCCCCTCTATCCACTGAGCCAAACCGGCTAGGGCAAAATAAAGCTCTTTTTTTTTGACTTATTGAATCACAACTAAAAGTAAAGAGGATTTATAGGCTTTTGTTTGAGGAGCGTGTCCTTTTGGTTTTGTTTAATGTAACAGTCTCTTTAAAGATGAATAGGACTGCAGCACACTTCACAAAGCAGGAAACCATGTAAACATAAGTATTTTTGTGCACTCATTAAAAATGTTTCAGCAAGCATCAATAAAGTGACCTCCAAGCTATCATAATACAGCCCAAAAGATCATCTCAGCAAAGATCATCTCAGCAAAGAGACTTGCTGAGCTCCACACGGATAACAAAAGAATTTTAGAAACAGATATAATTATATCCACTCATAATACAAATTGCTGTGTGAGTAGGGATGCGCTGCGCCCCTAAAATGCCATGGTATTCTGGAACAAAGTTTGAACAGAGAGTGGTTCTGGCTTTTCCTATCCATGATTTTGAGACAGTTCCTGAACTTCTCTGGGTCTGAAGTCCTCATCAATAAAAAGAGGGGCTGGGCATTGATCAAGTAAAGGGACTCTAGAATTACTTCACTGTCAAGATTTTTAGAAAAAGCATCATAAAAGCACAATTAGCCTAAAGTTTAGACATTAGACCTGTCCCTTCATATTTCATGAAGGTATTCATTGACCCTGTTCTTAACGATTAGTAGCCAAACTCTCTAGTGGAGTGGTTATATTATGGGTTGTGGACACAGACAGGCCTGGGAGAGGTCTCGTCCCTGCCACGCACTAGTAGTGTGAGAATGAACAAAGTACTGTGCCTTCCTGAGCCTGTTTCCTCATCAGTTCAATGAAGTACTTATCTCGTAGGGTTGATAGGAAGAAAATGACATAAAGAGTTTAGCATAGCCCCTGACACCCAGTGAGCACACAGTAAGCGATATAAACTATATGTTGCATCTATAATACTCAACGTGTATGTCTGAGAGAGTCAACATAGCATAATAGGTCAGTGCACGGCTCTGTGCTC
>PVJC01036704.1:0-11614 GCA_004026665.1 Murina feae | reverse complement strand
GTATGTCTTGGTGTGGTCCTCCTTCAGTTCCTTTGCTTGGAGTTCTCTGCACTTCCTGGACTTGGAAGTCTATTTCTTTCACCAGGTGAGGGAAGTTTTCTGTCATTATTTCTTCAAATAGGTTTTCAATATCTTGCTCTTTCTCTTCTTCTGGCACCCCTATAATTCTGATGTTGGTGCGCTTGAAGTTGTCCCAGAGACTCCTTACACTATCTTCATACTTTTTTATTCTTTTTCTTTTTTCTTCTTTTCTTTTTTCTTTTTGCTTTTCCCGCTGGGTGGGTTTTGCTTCTTCATATTTCATATCTTTGATTTGCTTCTTGCGATCCTCTTGTCTGCTGTTGAATGTCTGTATAATATTCTTCATTTCAGTCAGTGTATGCTTAATTTCTAGTTGGTCCTTTATCATATTCTTGAGGGTCTCATTAGATTCATTGAGTATCTCACTAAATTTATCGGCAGTCTCTAGCATTTTCTTGAAAAACCTAATAACCATAGTTTTGAACTCTATATCCTGTCGTTTTCTTTCCTCCATTTCTGTCATTTGTGACCTGTTTCGTCTCCGCATTTTGGCTGCTTCCCTTTCTGATTTAGGTGATCACTGCAAGGGATTAACCTCTAAGCCACTTGGTTATGAGAGTCAGCTGTGTCTACAGTGGGAGAACTTTTGTGCTGGAGACACCCTTATGGGGCAAGAGTTGTTTCAGTGGAGCTTTTATGCTCACTGCATCTGCCCCGAGTGTGTTCCTTGTGGATCTGTTTTGTTTAGGTTAGTCCCACTCTGGCCACTGGGTGAGGCTGGCTCCTTTATCTTTAAGGAGGCGTTGATTAAGGCTCTGCCCTAGGCTACTCAGTCTTTTATCTGCAAAAGCCTCTGAGGCAGCTTGGGAGGGGCGGGGCCTCGGGGAGCTTGCAGGGCAGGGCGGAGCAAATAGCTATGGCGCTTCTCAGCCCTGCGCTGGGAGACACCAGGTCTCTGTGTCCCATGGTAATTGCTGCAAGCAACGCTGAGAGAAACCTGCTTTGGGTTTCCTCCCGGTGCCAGTCAGTCCTCCTTCTCCGGGTGTCTGGGTCCTCAGAAACTCACTTGGAACTGGAGTTCAGAGCCGCTGGGGACTTGTGGCTCTCTCCATTATGGAAAAGAACCGCGTCCCCCGGCGCCAGCCTTTCCCCGAGCCCCGTGCGTGCGCCTCCGTACCTCTGTACTTTGCTTCTGCTGCTCCTCTGAGTCTCAGACTCTTCTCTAGTTGTAGGATTTTCACTCAGCCAGCCTTCCTGTGGGTGCGAGTGGTGTCCGTGTGTTCTCTTCTGAAATAGTTGTTCACGGCTGCATTTACGGTGTCTATCCTATGCCGCCATCTTGTTTCTCTCTCAAATGTTAGTTTGACATAAATGCTTGGGTTTATTTCTGTGATCTGATCCATTGATCTATTTGTCTGTGTTTTTGTTGTTATTTGCTGTTGTTTTATACCAGTTTTGATAACTATAACCTGGTAGTATAGCTTGAATCCTTCTTTCTCAAGATTACTTTGGCTATTTGGGGTCTTTTGTGGTTCCATATAAATTTTAAGACTTTTTTATGCTTTTGAAAAAATGCCATTGCAGTCTTCCATTGAATCTGTAGATTGCTTTGGGTAGTACAAACATTTTTATCAATATTAATACTCCTAATCCATGAGTATGGGGAATTTTTATTTATTCGTTTTCTTTATGTCATCACTGTCTTGTGCTTTTCTGAATAGAGCACTTTTACCACCTTGATTAAATTTATTCCTAAGTATTTTATTGTTTTTTGATGCTATTGTAAATGGGATTGTTTTCTGATTTCTTTCTTAGGAAATTTGTTGTTATTATATAGAAACACTACTGAGTTTTGTATGTTAATTTTGTATTCTGCTATTTTACTAAATTTTTTCATTAGATCTAATATTTGTTTTGTTAAGTCTTTAGAATTTTCTATATATAAAATCATGTCATCTGCAAATACAGTTTTACTTCTCCATTTCTAATTCTGTTGCCATTATTATTATTTTTTATTTGCCTGATTGCTCTGGAAAAGATTTTCAATAGTATGTTGAATAGTAGGTGAGAATGATCACCCTTGTCTTTTTCCTCATCTTAGGGGAAAAGCTTTCAGCATTTCAACATTGTGTGATGTTAGCTGTAGTCTTAACATCTATGTTCTTTATTATGTTCAGGTATGTTTGTTGCATACCTAGTTTGTTAGGAACTATTATCACGAATGGATGTTGACTTTTGTCCAAGACTTTCTCTGCATGTATCAATACAGGGTGGGGCAGAAGTAGGTTTATAGTTGTGAGTATGCAAATCACAAAATTCATTCTTATTATGTATTAATTATTATGTTACTTTCCATATGAATAATTGCACACCTACTTTTGCCCCACCCTGTATAATCATATACATTTTTTTCTTTTATTCTATTTATGTGATGTATCACATTGATTGATGCATGTTGCACCATTCTTACTCTACAGGTATAAATTCCACTTAATTGTGGTGAATATTTTTAGTGTTCTGCTAAATTTGGTGTATTGTATTTAAATTGAGATTTTTTTGCATCCATATTCATGAAGGATATTGGCCTGTAGTTTTCTTTCTGGTAATACCCTTTTCCGGTTTGGGGGTGAAGGCAATGCTGGCATCACATACGAGTTTGGGAGTGTTGCCTACTCTTCTGTTTCATAGCAGATTTTTTGGAGGATTAATGTTAATTCATCATTAAGTGTGTGTAAAATTCACCAGCATAGCCATCTGGTCCTGGGTTTCCTTTTAAATATATATATATATATATATATATATATATATATATATATATATATATATATATTTCAGAGGGGAAGGGAGAGGGAAAGAGAAATAGAAACACCTATAATGAGAGAGAATCATCAATTGGCTACCTCCTGCACACACCACACTGGGAACTGATCCCACAACCTGGGCATATGCCCTGACTGGGCATATCCAACCAGTGACCTCTTGGTTCCTGGGTTGATGCTCAACTGCTGAGCCACACCCTGCTGGGCAATTTTGGGCTTTTCTTCATTAGAGATTTTTGTTTATTAAATCAATCTCTTAGTAGTAATTTATCTATTCAACCTTTCTATTTATTCCTGATTTAGTCTTGGTAGTTTGTACATTTCTAAGAATATTTCCATGTATTATAAGTTGTCCAGTGTATTGGCATATACTTAATCATACTATATATCCTTTTTTAGTTAATCTTTTCTTTTGTCTTCCTGTTCTCAGTTTCATTTGTATCTGCCCTAATATTTATTATTTTCTTCTTTCTGCTAACTTTGGGCTTATTTTATTCTTTTTATTGTTGTTGTTCATGAAAGTGTATAGTTAGGCTGTTCAGTTATTATCTTTCTTGCTTTTAAATGTAGACATTTATTACTATGAACTTCCCTCTTGGAACTGTTTTTGCTGCATCCTGTAAGTTTGATAATACTCAGAGGCTCAGAGAGATTTAATTCAAAGTTTAAAAAAACTTTATATATGGGTTTTATAAAAACTGAAATGATTTAAAGGAAGCTAAATGGGTGGTGGAGAAAACATTGTGACTTTCTCTTTACTGATTTTCTTCAGTGACCACTAACTGTGCAATATTCTCAGCTGATTAAGGTATTATTTAATGTGTCTTGTACCTATAATAGAGAAAATAGAATCATCATGTTTCAATTATGTTTAGCTCATCAATTTTCTCCACTATAATTTTATGTTTCAGTTGTTTATTTATTAATTCAACAAGTATTTACTCAATGCCTGCTATATACCTGACACTTTACTGGGTATGGGGGGCACTGTAGGGAATAAAACAAGGAATTTACAATTTGTTGGAGCACAGAATAAAAAAATATTGATGACTGTTATGGGTTGAATGTTTGTGTTCTAACCTTCAATGTGACTGTTTTTAGTCATAGTTCCTTTATGAAAGTAATTAAGGTTAATTGAGGTTATAATGTTGGGACCTTAATCCAGTAGGATTAGTACCCTTATAAGAAAAGATAGGATAATGAGCTTTCTCTCTGTGTCATTTAAGAAAACAGTGAAAAGGCAGCTATCTGAAAGTGAAGGAATGTTCTCACTAAAAACCTACCCTGCTGGACATTGATCCTAGACTTCTAGCTTCCAGAACTGTGAGAAAATGCATGCCTGTTGTTTAACACACCTGAACTATGGTCTTTAGTTATGGTTTCTCAAGCATACCAACACAATGAGATAAAGGATATGAAAGGGACCTATGAAATCATTTTAGACAAGAGTGCCAGTATAATTCAATGAAAAAAAAAGTCTTTTAAAGATAATGCTGGATATCCACATGTAAAAGAATGAATGTGGATGCTTGTCTCACACTATATACAAATAATAACTCAAAATGGACCACATCTACACTAATAATAGACAAATTTGTTAATGGACTGTACCTCCATGACACCCAGAGTCAATCAGGAGGGAATATGCAAATTAGCAGGACAAAGATGGCAGTGGCCATGGAGTCAGCCAGAGTGGCTAGGAGGCTTGGGTCACCTCTGGTGATAGAAGAAGCCAAGCCTCCCCTCCTGCCCTGCCCTCCTGCTGAAGGAGGAGCCTGTGGGCAGTAGCCATGGACTCAGCCACAGCAAACGGGAGGCTTGGGTTGCCCAGGCCGACCACCAAGGGAGGGGCCTGCAAATGGCCCTCAGTCCCTTATCCAGGCTGGCCACGATCCCCATGAGGTGAGGATTCCTGCTGGGAGGTGTGGCCAGACTGAAAACAGCCTTCAGACCCTCACTCAGAGTGGCCACACACCCCCGCAGTGGGGACCCTCACCCCATGGGGACGTGGCTGGCCTGCAAACTGCTCCAGCCACTTGCTCAGGTCAGCACTGTCCCCAGTGGGGACAACTACCCTGATCCGGGACACCTTTCAGGGCAAACCAGCTGGCTCACCCCCATGTACCAGGCCTCTATCTATACTAATAAAAGGGTAATATGCTAATTAGACAGGGAGACCTTCCAGGAGACCTTCTGGACATTATTCTGGATAAAGCCATGGTGATCAGGCCAGTGGGGGGGCCATTTGGGATGATCAGGTTTGGAGGGGGGGGTAGTTGTGGGTGAGCAGACCTGCAGGGTGGGCAGTTGGAGGCAAACAGACCATCAATGAGGGTCAGTTGGGGGCAATCAGGCCAGTGGAGGGGGGCAGGTGGGGGCAAGCAAGCTGATAGAGGGGACAGTTGGTGAGCAGGCTGGCAGGGTGGGCAGTTGGGGGTGAGCAGGCTGGCAGGCAGAGTGGTTAGGGGCAATCTGGCAGGCAGGCAAGTGAGCAGTTAGGACCCAGCAGTCTTGGATTTCGAGAGGTGTGTCCAACTGCTGGTTTTAAACTGGCAGTTGGACATCTCTGAGGGGTTCCAGATTGGAGAGGCTGCAGGCTGGGCTGAGGGACATGCCTTCTATGCATGAATTTCCTGCAGCAGGCCACTAGTCCTAATATATAAAAGGCCAGGGTTGTACCAATCTATCAGACCGCAGGCTGGCCAACCCGGAAGTATTTCAATCAGTGCTGGGTTGCTGTGGTGACACAGCACTGACTGCCCCGCTACAGCCTGGTGCCCAGTACTGACTGTCCAGTGGGCTGAGACCCAAAGAGAAAGAGGCAGGGCCTGATCTGCAGCTTCAGTGGCTGCTGTTGATCAGTACTTGCCTCTCTCTTTCTCTCCCTCTTTCTTTCTGAGCTTCACCAGCATCTGGGCTTTTCTTTCTCTCCTGGACTCCATGGGAGCTGCTGTTCAGCCCCGTGACTCTAATCAATCCCAGATATAGGCTCAGAGATGCTGACTGGAATAGGAACTGACCAATCAGAATCAAATGTGGGTGCTATGAAGAACCAATGGCTGCTCAGAAGGCAAAGCTTTTGACACTGACTGGCATAGAAACAGACCAATCAGAACCAATTCTGGGTGTGTGGGGTGCCAATGGCTGCCTAGGAGGTGGAGCTTTCAATGCTGGCATAGAAACCAACCAATCAGAACCTAATTGGCCTGCAGAAGAGGTCAGTTAGGGGTGATCAGGCAGGCAGACAGGTGAGCAGTTAGGAGCCCGTGGTCCCAGATTGTGAGAGAGATGTCCAACTGCTGGTTTAGGCCCAATCCCACAGGGGTCGTTGAGGGAATCTCCCCACCCCCATGAAAGAATTTCATGCACAGGGCCTCTAGTATAAGTATGAGAGATAACTATAAAACTCTTAGAATAAAACACAGATTTTTAAAAAAGACTTTTTATAAGTCATTATTATTTTGGATAAGGTAATGGTTTCTTAGATATAACTTCAAATGCAAAAGCAAAAATGAAAAATAAGTCAGACTTAATGAAAATTTAAAATATTTTTCCTTCAACAGACATTATAGAGAAAATGAATAGAGCATTACAGAATGGGAGAAAGTGTTTGCAAATTATATATATAATAAGGGTATAATATCCATAATATATTAAGAAGTCTTACCACTCATCAATTATAAAGACAAATAATCTGATTTAAAAGTGAATAAATAATTTTAACATATTTTTTCAAAGATATACAATTAACAAATCAGCTAATGTAAAGATTTTTCAATATCATTAATCATGAAGGAATGCAAATGATAATTAAAATGAGCTATCATTTTATACTCCCTCGAATATAAACAAAAGCAGCAACAATCACACATGTTGGCAAAAGTGTGGAGAAATTATATGATTGCTGATCAAATAATAAAGTAATTAAGCAGTTTTGGAAAATAGTTTGATAGTTCATCAAAAAGTTAAACATAGAGTCACTACATGGTCCAGAAAATGTAGTCCTAGGTATACAAACAAAAGAACTGAAGTTCTATGTCCACCCAAAAACCTATGTACAAATAAATGTTCATAGTGGTGTTATTTATAGCTAGGGGCCCGGTGCATGAATTCATGCACCTTGAGAGGAACTGTGGGCCACACGGTTGTGGTGAGCACAGGGGTGGGTCTCTTCCCATCCTCTGTGCCCCTGCCTGGCCCCTCCCACCACGTCTCTTGGACCCCTGCCTGCCGGCAGCCTCGCTCCCACCACCACTGCTCCCATGCACTGACAGCACTGGCCCCGCTTGGACCCGCTGCTGGTGCCAGCCCCAATCACTCTGTGCTGTCAGCGGGTGTGAGAGGTGACTGCTGCCCTGATTTCCCCTCAGGAGCAGGGGAGGTGGAGAATTGGGGTCAACAGCCACCGCTCGCACCTGCTGATGTTGCTGAGCAATCGGGGCTGGCACCAGACACCAGCAGCAGGTTTGAGCAATGGCTATAGATCTGGTAGTGGGTGCAAGTGCCAGGCGGGACTGTGGCACATGGGAGCAAAGAATTTTTAGTAACCACCAGAGGCTCTCCCCATTGACAGTGACTGGTGCCCCACCTCGGTCTAGCGCCCCCTTTCACCTGCTCCACCATCTCACTGTGGCCAACGCCTGCCATTTTCCACACGCATCTACTGGTGGTCAGCACACATCATAGCGACTGGTTCCATTGTTCTGCCATTCAGTCTATTTGCCTATTAGTCTTTTATTATATAGGATAGCCAAAAAAGTAAAAATGCCCTTCAACAGATGAACAGGTAACAAATACGTAAACTGATAGACAAAATATGATGTTTCCTTACATTAGAATGTTATTTGGCAATAAAAGAAATGATGTACTAATACAGTCTACAGCATGAATTATTCTTTTTTCCCCATTACCATGTATTATTCTTTAAAACATTATTCTAAGTTAAAGAATCAAGGCACGAAAGACCACATGTTGTATGATTTCATGTATATGAAATGTCCTGAATAGGCTATAGAGATAGAAAGTTAGATTAATATTTGACAAGAGCTAAAGGGTGTGGATAATGAAGAGTAATAGCTGATGGATATTGGGGTTTGGGGGGAGCATAATGAGAATTTACTAGAATTAGATAATGGTGATGGTAGCACAACCTTATACAATACACTAAAATGAATATACTAAAAACCACTGAAGGGTATACTTTAATGTGGTGAATTTTAAGGTGTGTTTATAATAGCTCAATATTTTATTGCAAAAAAAAAGAATAAAGAAAAGATGCTATGTGATCACAAATGAGATTCACTGACCAGATTTCAGTGACCCAGGAGAGAGAGGGAGAGGGAGAGGGAGAGGGAGAGGGAGAGAGGGAAAATTATGTAAGAATTTTATAAATAAAATTAATCTACATATTTACAGGAGCCATTAAATGGTCTTAAGCCAATAGTGACCTCATCAGATCTGAAAAGAGTAACTCTAGTGATAAGAATACTGAATCATTTAGAATGACAGTGTCAAAATTTAGGTGGGAGAGTGTAGAAGCTTGTGCTAGAAAAACAGCACGGGTACTGGAGAAAAACACTTCAGAGAGTATTAAGAAGGCAGAATGTAAAGAATACTAATTACTAGAGAAAATTTCAAAGTTTACATTAGCTAGGAAAACTGTGCAGTCTACTTCTGGACTTCAGATTTAAACATTATTCCCCAAAGATTCTTGTAATTGTCTCTAAATTTAATTGTGGAAAATGATTTTATACACATTTCTTCCTTGCTACCTCCTATAATCCTATAAGTCTTTAAAACTCCTAAAGTTCAGTCTTAAATGCTTTCAATTTTTACTAATGAAAGGAACAATATGTTATTTTTTTAAAGAAAAATAAAGGAATCTACATACACACATGTATATAAAACCATACTCATAAATGTTACAGCAATTTTACTTCAAAACAATGCAAATAAAACCAATATACTATAAATAAATAATTTAGCCTGGCTGGCGTGGCCCGTGGTTGAGCATTGACCTATGAACCTGGAGGTCATGAGTACCATTCCCAGTCAGGGCACACGCCTGGGTTGCAGGCTCTGTTCCCATGTGGAGCATGTAGGAGGCAGCCGATCAATGATTCTCTCTCACTGTTGATGTTTCTATCTCTCTCCCTTGCCTTTCCTGTCTGAAATAAATAAACTCAATAAAAATATAAAATAATAATAATTTAATTATATTGATGATAAAACATGAATGTCTTTTATAGTGAATTTTTAAATATGTAAGAAATTGATTCAAAAAAGGAAATTTTAATATCAACTGACTGAAATATTATTAACTAACATTAATTAACATTAATGGCTGATTTGTGTTTCCCAAAATTTATATGTTGAAGTTTTAATCCCTACTACCTCAGAATGTGACTGTATTTAAGGAAAGGGTGAATAAAGTGGTAATTGAATTAAAAATGAGGTCATTAAGGCTGGCCCTATTCCAATATGACAGGTGTTCTTTTAAGGAAAGGAAGTTAGGAGGTAGACATACACACACTGAAGATTGTGCAGAGACACATGGAGAAGTTGGCTATCTACAAGCCAAGGAGAAAGACCACAGGGAAACCTGCATTGCCAAACTCCTTAATCTTTGACTTCTAGCCTCAATAATTGTGAGAAAGTAAATTTTTGTTGTTTAAACCACCCAGTTCATGGTATTTTGTTATAGCAGCCCTATAAAATGAATAAAATCTGTTTTATGTTTGTGCATTTTTTTGTTTTCAAATTATTTCACACTCATAAAATTCAAATAATACAAATAATTCCCATTTACCATGGATCCAGATTTCCTGATTGTAAATATTTTAATATGTTTGTTTTAGCACGATTACCTCTGCATATTTGTACATATTTTTGTTCTTTTCCTAAACCATTTGAAAGTAAGTTGCAGACATGATGCTTTTATTCTAAATACTTCAGTTTATTTTTTAAAACAAGATACAATTTTTACATAAATACAGGGTAATCACCAAAATCAACAATTAACATTAAAGTAAACTAGTAGCTATTCTACAGACGTAATCATATTTGCCTAAATATCACAGTTTAGAACAAAAAATATTTTAGAATTATATAAAACATAAATGTTTATAAATATGTTCTGGGCTGTTCCACTGTTGGTAATGCTAACTTTGCTCACTTGGGTAAGCTGATGTCAGATTTTTTTTTTTCATTATAAAATTACTACTTTTCTATTTTTAATAAGTATTTTTGAGGGGACATACTTTAATAATATGTAGATAGCCTATACTTCATCAAATTATGAGCACTACTTTTATTTGTCCATTGGTGTATCTTGCCTTATCAAGTATTAATATAATGTTTTTCTAATTGTAATTATCTTAATTTCATCATTCTCTCTTTTTCTTTCCTTTGTGACTGTCTTTTTATTTAGCATATATTTTCAAGGTACAAAATAGCATGTATTTTGTACTATGTATCATCAGTACTTTTGTATTATGAATTTTATTGGATAAAAAGATGATGTAGGTTTCAAGTGTACAATTCTATGGCATATCATCTGCATACTACATTGTGTGCCCAAAGTAAAATCTTCTTCCCTCACATTATATTTCAACCCGTTTAGTAACCCCTCAGCCCCTTCCCTCTGGTAGCCACCATGCCCTTGCCTGATTCTATGAATTTTTGTTTGCTCATTTGTTGCTTTCAGTTTTCCATCTCACATGAGTGTACTCATTCTTTAAAAAAAAAAAAAAATTATTGATTTTTACAGAGAGGAAGGGAGAGGGACAGAGAGTTAGAAACATCGATGAGAGAGAAACATCGATCAGCTGCCCCCTGCAGACTTCCCACCAGGGATGTGCCCACAACCAAGGCACATGCCCATGACCGTAATCAAACCCAGGACCCTTCAGTCTGCAGGCCAACACTCTATCCACTGAGCCAAACCAATCAGGGTAGTGAACTCATTCTTTAGTCAACATTTGTCAATTTATTTTTAGAGCTTGCAGTTCTTATTTTATTTGTATCATTACTAATTGTAGATTGTAATTTTTATTTAGTAGGTTAAATATGTTATTATTATTGTACTAGGGGCCTGGTGCACAAAAATTTGTGCACTTGGGCAGGGGGAGGTGTTCCCTCAGCCCAGCCTGTGCTCTCTTGCATTCTGGGACACCTTGGGGGGTGTCCATCTGCTGGTGTGCCTGGCTAGCCTGGGTGAGGGGCTGAGGGCCATTTTCAGGCTGCCCACAGCCCCTTCAGGGTTTGTGCACTGGGGGTAGGAGGGCTGGTGAGTGCAGGCCTGGACGTTTCCCAACAGAGGGCCCACGATTGCACATGACTGGTGGGCCCCCACTGCTGAGGGGACACACCTGGCGCACAGCTGGGTGGCGAGCCAGGGGCGGATGCTGGTGCAGGATCCCTTGGTGGGGCCCTGCTGCTGAGCGAACACACCTGGGTTGGAGCCGGGCAGCAGACTGGCTTTGGATGCTCCACACTGTGCAGCAGATGCTCCTGCATGCCCTGCGGAGGCCCCCGGGGGGCAGACAAAGGCAGCGGACCCTAGACGGGTGCTCCCGCACGCCCCCAAGGAGGCCCCTGGGGGGCGGAGCCAGGCAGTGGACGCGGGAAGAGCGCTCCTGGATGCCTCGAGGAGGCCCGGGCCACACCACCCCCCCACTGAGCTGACACACCCAGCACAGCTATGCCAGCCACAGAGGCTCCCAGTGCAGAGCGGCCCTGCCAGCCTCCATCTTGGCTGGGTTAATTTGCATACA